>JANSTT010019221.1:0-52801 GCA_026745375.1 Platyura marginata | reverse complement strand
ATATACGTACATATATTGATAGGTACCTACTTAAATTTTGTATTTAATTTTTTATCCGAACATGCTAATTTGTTATTTACATAATAATTATACTACATGGTGCTGACTCACATTAGTTTTTATAGCTTAATGTCATGGCACAATCTATATGAATATGAAAAGAAAGTAATAGCGCTGCAAATTGTAATGTCTTATAGCTTATATAGTATGTACAATTGTACATACGTACGGACCTATTAATAATTGCTGGTGTAATGGTATAAAACCTATGATTATTTATATGAAAACGTGAATAAACGTTTTAAGAAGATTTAATTGCCTATTTCATTAGAATTTAATATTACTCTGTATGCTCACGTTTATTTTATTCGTATTGAAAATTAATAAACTTTTGACTTAGTATATAATATCTGTAGAAGTGTAGATGAAACTCTGGAAAACCGAAAACGGAGGTTAAGGTTACTAGACATGCTTGATGAATAAAATATAATACATATATTTTACTATGTTCACTTTGGTATATAAACAATAAACATGCTATCCACGCATGATATTAAAATATTATAAATAAATTAAATGATGAACAAGTTATGTAAGAAATTTATACAAGTTCAATGGTAAGCAGATATAATTAATTATTAAACAACTTTAAGAGCTACTTGTTAGAATATTATAGGGAAATAATATCTTTTTCCTAAGGCAAAACTCTATGTACGAGTATGTACAATGTACATAGAGTCTATTACTCATATTGCTATAACTTGTCAATAAGATTGTGGGACGCGT
The DNA here is from genome assembly GCA_026745375.1 of Platyura marginata. Taxonomy (NCBI): domain Eukaryota; kingdom Metazoa; phylum Arthropoda; class Insecta; order Diptera; family Keroplatidae; genus Platyura; species Platyura marginata. Next base: position 52,015 of record JANSTT010019221.1, on the reverse strand, counting down.
TATAAAATGTTACAAAGGAAATGCATCAAACAACTTTTGAAGACTTGGAAAACCACTGAAGACTGAAGGTAGGCAGAACTTTATTTGGGTAAAAGCTGTGCATTATCGGTAGAGTCGATTGTCGGTTAGAAGAGGAATCTCCTTTTACCATTATACGAAGCGTAATTAGTAATCGTTATTGATGGAATTATTTTCTATCGTATTTAAGTAGCGTATCTGACGTTATAAAATAATCCATTTTATATCCAATATTTCTGTTTTATTATTAGGGGAAAAATCAATGAGGTATTAAATATAGTAAAATTTTTTGTCTATTTTTTATAACATCTTATTTATTAGTTAAATTTTATATCTATTCATGGGAGGGTTTTTGTTTTGTTGAGATTTTCCTATAATATCAGATTAACGAGACATATAAAAAAAGAAAAAAAAAAACTGTCGTTAGCTTTCAATCGAAGGCTATACACTTAGGACAAAAAATCTGTATATGAATTTTATCCTATAAAAAGCAGATGATAAACTTGTCTATAGAGATTTCTCCTACTTATATACATCAAATTATTCAATGTGCCAACGGTAGATTTTATAATAATGGTCCTTTTCTCTTCATTTTCTTATTTTTTGAGATGCTTTTTATTATACGAATCGTTTTTTTTTTTGTTTCAATGAATTTTGAGTAGATTTTCACGGAACCGATTTTATTATCACGATTTTTCACTTCCCAATATTAAAAAAAAAAGAGAAATAATTTTCTAAATCATTTAATATGTATTATTCTGACTTTGATTTCGATTTGTAATTTGTCAAAGTTTGCTGATGGCTATAACTGAACATTTGTCCATTATACTTACGTAACCTTTTTGTCAATATTGATTTCGATATGTTTTTTTGTTTGACAACATAAGATGAGCTAATCGGAAAACTTATTTGTACACCAGCGTATTTGGATTCGATGTTCTTTTTAAGTGTATCAATGCTTTGATACTATATGAATCAAATAAATATATGTACATAACCTAAAAAGAAAATGATTGGTGTCAAAAGAAGAAGTCTTTAAAAATATTGGATGATCGACCATTTTTTTCTTTGCATTTATAGAAAATTATAGAAACCTTTGCAATATACCTAATTTATAACAGAAGGCAAAAAAAAATTTAATAATAATTTTTTAACTATAAATAATATTAATGCTGACGCAAGACGCTGATATTCGTCAATTTAACCAATTCATCGCTGTCTGTAGATACATTATGTATTTACTCTAATTAATCGAATGGTCAGAATTGAACTTTTCATGCAAATCGATTAAAAAATGGCGGCGATACAAATTATTGTCATTTTAACAGACATCTTGAAAATCAAACGTCTATTTTGGTTGTGTTCGATATAATTCACAATTACGTAATTTCGGGGTTATATAGATTTCAAAGATTCAAATCGTTTTATAATCAATTAATTGCTTTCATATTGTATAAAAATGATTGTTTAAACATGAAGACATGTATGTATGTATATGTATAAGTACATAAATGTTGAAAAATAAAATAATTACAGCTATTTAAAAACGAATGGGGTACCGCAAAATGTATTCCAGGGATAATAATAAAAAAAATCCATTTTATAAATCAATAAATTATTTTAAAAAATTATGATTTTCTTTCTATTGAAACAATAACAACCTACGCATATTTATGTAGGTACGTTGAATGTGACATTTAGTAAATAAATATTTTTTATGAGAGACCAAAAAACTCATATGGTATGAATTTACGATATAAAATATGGGTTTTATTTAAATTTATATGAAAATTGATTGCAATTTTATGAATCATAATACAAAAATATATACTAAGATGGAAATATTTTAGTTTTATTGCATGGTTAGTATTTTTAACAGCCAAATTTAAATTAACTAAGAAAAAAAAAATTAATATACTTTTCATAATACATATGTAGGTGTATACCTAATATTTTTGAGTCAAAATAAATTAAAAATGTTCAAAAAAATTTTTGCTGAAACAATTAATTCGTTAGTTGCCGCAATTTATGAATAAAAACAAATTTGATTTTATTACAGTATGTATGTAGATAACTCAATTAATTTTATTTATGTCATACTTTAATCGCATTACATTCCTTAATAGTCATTGTGTTCTTATATAGGAAACAAACTTTTCCAAAAAGACAACTTCAACATAACAACGAGCAAATTCGCATATTTCTATTATAAAAAAAAAAATGTTTTTTTTTTGGAAACTTTGTTGAAACTTTTTAATATGTCTATAAATAGAATCTCATTGTTATTCTGTTGGTAAGCTTTGGTATAATTCTGTTAAATGATATACCTTTGGTTATAATAGACATTTTCACATAGTCTTAAAGTACCAGTACCTACCATCACTCCCAAATGGCACATTGTGTTTTTAGATGAAATATTTCCTAAGGGTATGCTGATCCTTTCTTTATTATGTACGTATGTACTGCGTTCTGATATTTCAAATGAATTATGGATTAAGTAAATAAATTAAATTTGGGGAAAAAGGAAAATCAATTTGTAATATTATTGTCCTTTCCAAAAGTTCAATACTCAAAAGATAATTCGTAACAAAATAAAGGGGACATAACTACATATTTACAGACACGTTTCTGGAAGTTATTATAATTGATTATTCTTCTACAGAACCATTTTTATTGTCAATACAAAGGGCATTAAATCGGCATGTTTGTATAATTTTAAATATAATGTACTATCATATTAATTATTAAAAAATAAGATTAATGAATATTTTTTACTTTTAATCTTATCGAAAATGTAGAAAAATTAGCAACTCTTAGCCGTAGTAATCTTTTTTTGAGCTTGAACTTTATTTTTTAACAGCTAAATTTTTGAATTTGTCTTAAAAAGTTTTCTTTTTCTTCAAAAGTAAGCAGTAGTGATATTGAAAAATTGTTCCTGTGCTTCCCAAGGTAAAATTTTTTTTAAATATTAAAATAAAAATAGTAAAGCATAAAAAATCCCTTCCAGCTAGTTTTCTTGACTCCTTTTGAACAAAACAGATCAATTTCTTATTAAAAATGTAACAAAGTTCTGGTTATTTTTTGCATAATTTTGATAAAGTTAAATAATTTTTGACTTTACAAAACCTAAGTAATTTTAAGAAGTCAAGATTCAGCTGAAAATTTGTCCCACCTGATGGATAAATAATAAATAAATTTATTCAAAATTAATATTGTTAACCTTTTTAATTTTATTATTCATGTCGCCACCCCAACTTTTGGATTTTGTTTTTAATTTTTGCCGCCCTGAATTCAAATCGAATATATGTATGTATGTATTTGTATATACTTATTATGTGGGTAGGTACATCTACATCTACTTTATGGTACGTTTTAAGATTAATGAAGTTCAAACAAAACCTTTTTAATTAAAAATGTATCTTTTATAAGGTATTACTCGCTGCGATCAGACATTTTTATTTTTATTTTTTTTAAGTCTTGCAAACTGTTTCTGTAACAACTTTGTGTAATAGCGTAATAGTCAGTCAGGGTCAGTTTAATTGATGATGAAAACTTTGTTTTTAAATAAGTACAGCGAAAAATTGATTAAATTAGGTAGTCGTGAATTTAAGTGTGAAAAAATCGTTGTAGGTTAATTTGAAAAAGGTTAGTATGTACTTGGATAATTAACAAAAAAAAAATGTGTTATTGGGAATGAATAATGAAGTAGATTATTTATATAGGGATTTTGTAGTAGGTATTTTTACTAAAAAAAAACATTAGTAAAATTTCACAAAATTATTTTTTACATTTTTTTTGGGTTTGGCTAACAAATTTTGTAAATGTTTACAGACGTTATTGTTGGTACGTGGGAGTATATAATTTATAAACAATAATTTATGAATTTCACATAAATTGGTAAATATTTTATAATAATTTTTAATTAATTAATTTGTTCATTGTGAATTTTATCAATAAATTGATTGATTAAAAAAGTAAAAAAAAAAAAAAATTGAGAAAACATAAAAATTCTATAACAACATTTTCTTTATGGTTGATTTGAAGAAACCTTGTAGGTGCATACCTAATTTTATATTTTTCAATTCAAGATACATTCTAAATATATAAAAAGTACAAGTATTTATTTTAAATTAATTTAGACGACATACATATATATATGTAGAGACTAACAATATGGGTGGTAAGAAATAATAAATATTTTTATTAGGTATAGAATTACACATACAAGCATAAATATCCATCCCAGTGGAGGTGATATTTTTGAAATTTTCCAATTATAATAATGAATTATGAATCGTCTTACAATTTACGTAGGTTTAGAGGTTAGAAATAATTAAGCAAGTTTAATATAACATAGGTTTATATAGTACAATAAATTGGACTAATTGTTCTTTAACTCTTATGTGAACGGTAGGTTTGAGATTTATATTAAAGATATACATATTTTAAAAAAGGTTTAAATGAAAAAAATCATATTTGTTTTTATATATGTACATATGTATTTAAAAAAAAAACTAAATCATGAAATTTACTACATTAAAGAGGAGTATCCATTAAGGGATGAAGCTATATATCTCCAAATACAATTATGAATGATGCACTTAATGTGACACATTTATTATTGTCTAACAAGACATTTTGTAAACAATAAGGAACAAAAGTTTTCTCATTAAGTATGTAGAAAGGCCATTATCAAAACTGTTATAATGATAGAGTTTCATTGAAATATAATATTTCTTCCTCATATATTTCATAGTTTACCTACCGTATCCGTCCATTAATAATAAATTTGTCTTTAGAATTACTGAATAAAGCGAGGAATACAGTTTACAGTTTAATAGCGTTATTATTACCTCAGTATTAAGATATAATAGGAAAGTTTTTTTTTTCTTAAAACTTTTTATAATTAGCTTTAAACGACTTTATTCTAAAATATAATATAAATGTCAAGGAATATATAAAATAAAAGGATTAAATTGGATTATTTTTGTCATGAATTATCTTCGGACATTTTAACAAAGAAAAACACTTTTCTATTGTTTATGTTCTATCATAAATTATAGCTGAAAATAACACTAGAAATAACATTAGAGAAATTTTGCTACTGTCTCTCCATTTCATCGTTAGTATTGCGGGTGGATAACTTTGAAGAAGTAATTTTGGATGCATTTGACGTCTTTTAGTCTAATAATGTATTATTTAATGGTTATACTTAGTTAATTTGAATTTGATTTGACTTTGAGATACTTGATTTGATCAACTCACTCGCGTTTTACTCTAGTATGACGATTAACTGGTGTAAAAAAGTGTCCTACATATTCCAAATGTTTTCAGAATTTTTAAACAATTGTAATATTTGAGATGGACTAAATCAATATACTAAAAATTACCAGTGATTGAATTTAATAAATGCGCTTTGAGAAACAATTTCAAAAATGGGAAAATTGATTAAATCGCTCTTTTATTCAGTCTCTTAAATATTTTATAGATACCACTTAAAAAGTAAATCAATTAAAAATTATTCATTCCAAGAGAACCTTTTACGCACCTTTCATATAGAAGAACTTACATCTTGTTCTTATAATAGAATAATATTAGATAGGTCTATGAGACGGACTTCCTTGTCCAATTATTTTTCCTTACACTATACTTGAAAGATCTTAAGATTAAAAAAGAAAAAGGGACCATTCCCATAAATGACTTATGAAATTTAATTCAGTCAATTTACCTAATAATACATAGCAGAAAAAAATATATTAATTGAAATGAAAAAATCAGATTACAAGTAAAAAGGTTGTCTTATTGTGCCCGACAAAATGTACTAAAACAAAAAATAAAAATGTTGTAATGACCCTTATAATACCTAAAAAAAGCCCCTTTTCAAATAAAACATGTTGAAACATACCCGTTGTATGAGAAAATAATTCAATTGATGTTTTTTTTTTGTTATAGCCGAAAAGGTATATTGTGTAAAAAAATCTATTCAGAAAATTCTTAACTTTAAGTACATTATACAAATATGGCATGATTCTAAGCTTTTTGGGAAGCTTTTTTTTACTATGTAGGTTAGGTAAAAAAAACATTTAGTGGTTGTATTACTGATTTTTGTCAGAACTCAGAATATATATTTTATGTGAAGGATGATAAATATGTTTATAGGGTGGTTTAAGTATAAGGGTAGCTGATTTTTAGTATTCAATTTTAGGGATTTTATACGGTAGGTAATTTCAAAGAAATTTTTAATTTAAGCTATGCTATTTATGTATCTATATCGTATACTAACTATATCATAAATATCATAACACCCTGTATAATGTAATACATAAATACAGTGAAGTTCGTGTTTTAAGGACGAAGGCCAGATTAGTGTCAGGATTATTTTATTCTGTCCACATAAAATTTGTTTTTTTACATAATTATGACAAGATAATGGTAGAACAGATTTATTTACTTACATTTATTATAATTTATTTATAAAATCAAATTTAAATATACTTAGTATAGGTATACATATGTACCATTAAGTCACAACAATAATATTTGATCCAGTCATCGATATATGTACAATGTACATACAAATATTGGACAATACGAACATATAAATAAAATTCGATCTAATGTATGATGTATAATTGTTACTCTTTCCTAGAAAATAAGTATTTGCAAACATTTAAATTCCACATAAGTACCTACTCTAAATTCCAAATTTTAAGAAAGTTTAATGTCTTATCGATTGTTTGACAGAGTTCAAATAAAATGATTTATTTTGTTGTTTTTTATAGAAGAAATATTATATATAAGTACATACTACATATATGCAAGTACATTAAAGCGGTTACCAGTGGACAATTTATTCAAACTTAAAATCAAGGGAAAAACAACTAAGGTACTTATATTGATAGATTGTGGTTTTCTATTTTTTGTCAAGTTAAATCACCAAAAAATAAAGGAATTTTTTTTACAAATTATTGAATTGTCCCAAATTATATTTTTGGTTTACCTGACATGCCAAAATTATTAATATTAAAAAACCAGTTTTTAATGTTTTTTTTTAAATTTTACATAATTTAATAAAACATTGTAACAATAAATATAATTTTAATTAGACCTACCTTTGGTCCTTGGAATTTTGTTCAACATCTATATTAATTCAAATACAGAAAACTCCATACAAAATTCCTTTTTTTTTGACAATATACCCTCATATAAACTTATAACCTATAAGTAACTGATTTTTCGTCAAGATGTCACATCTTCTGAGACAATCTATAGAGAGTATCATCATAAATCATCAATCCTTACTGGTTTTTCTTTTTGTTTGAAAAGAAGAAATAATTGGCTATCCCGATTATAATATTCCCGTATATGAGTACAATCTACGACTTTATTCTTATATAAAATATTTTCTCTGTAATTAAAAGCTCTAAGAATTATATGAAATTGATTACAGTGCCATTAGGAACTTTTTAGTCTATTAATAAATTTTACTTTTTTTATTCTATATAATTTTTGTCATAATTGATTTTTTATCTATTTCGAATGTTTTTCTAATAAATGAATAGTTTATATTATACACAGTACCCTTATCTCTCCTATACATTGTTCGATTTTGCAAAAGTACTTAATAAACTGTCAAAAATTTAGCTTTTTAGCTTCAGTCGTGATCATTTCTTGATCACGTACGGACCAGACGAATATGTATAACCATGTGACTATGCTACTCTCATACGGGTAAATATTATATATTGGTGTTCAATAACAACAACAATTTTTATATATGATAAATAACAGAATATTTTCGACAGGAATAAATTTCATCCTTTTTTGTTTTCGAAAAGAAAACGCTATCAAAAACAACCAACTGTTGTAAATATTGATGATATTATCTATCACTGCGATTATTTTATTTTTCCAATTTTAATATTAATCTATCTTTCCGAGGAGAAAAAAAATATTTTCGAAAAACTTTAACTTTTCCCTCATTCCAACCGATTATTTATTCATAAAATGAGATGAATTTCATTTAGTTATAAGGAAAAAAGGTGAGTTACATCATATTAGTAAATGTTGGTTAGTAATCTATTGATACACGTAAAAAAAACAAAAAAACAAAATATTTTCATTAGACTTTACAAATAAATCTTAAAATTCGAACAAAAACTTACGAACCGTAAAGTCGTTAAAACAGTTGAAAAAATTGTTTTCTTTCAATTGTTTTAAGTACCTCCGATCTCTGTTAAAAATTCTTTTCCTGCTTTAACCGACAAAAATAAATGTTTCGTAAAAAGTAATTCATGATAGGTATAGGATTTATATAAAAGCTTCAGAAAATAGGTAAGTAACTTGATAATGTATATATCTACATAATGAATATTTTAATCCAAAGGAAGTAGATACCTACATTACATGGAATCTTATATTTTAATTTAAAAGTTGATATTTTTAATTAAATTTTGGTGTAATTTAAATCATATCAGGTGGCAAAATCTATTTAGTATTTATATATTTAAATTCTATAATAATAAGTAGGAAACATTTTTTTATTTTATTACTCCCAAATCACTATCCAACTTTTTAGAAAAAATATTAACTGGAAAATTTGATTTCGAAATAAATAAATAAAAATCTTTTGAAAAACTGAATTTTGATATTTTGACGAAGAACCAAATTCTGTTTACTTAATTGCCCATTATTTTTTTTACGTTTGTTTTATCAGAGCGCATATTAATTATTTTATACACAATTTATTAAACTTTCTATCTACAATCTACTGTAAATGTCAAACGCTATTTAAAACATAATTAAGTATTGCAAAATTATCCAATCTAAAATGTTTTAGAAATTTCAATTATTTCGTTTTCGATTAAAAATATATTAGTTGTTATTGATTATTGAAAAAACCAAAATTTTTTAAAGTAAGTATATTAATATTTCTGAGAAAAAATCACCACACAGCACAAATCCACCCCATGGAAACAATAAATGACGACTTGCTTTGCTTAGTGCTCTTTATATTTTTTTATAGAAAATTTTGAAAATACACGCAGTAGCGAAAGTATAATTGCGCAATAATGAATCTGTACAATAAATAATTGTGTAAATTAAGGGATAACTGTATATAAGTAAATACATTAACATTACATAGGTAGGTATGACGTGCTCATTAAATTGGCTAAAGTATGAAATCTGGTAATTGATTATTTGGAAGTACTCTTCGATCATTGTAATGCAAATTTTTAAAGAAATTTTGATAAAATGTTAATTTTAAAACGGTTCTTTAAAATAATTAATTTGTTTGTTTTGAATTTTTCTTGTTAATAAAATGATTAGGTGTGCACACTCAGATCTTCAAGTAAATTTTATTTTTCTTTACCTAATTTGAAAATAGTTCTATAATTCATTATTTTTGGGCACATTCAGAAGAAAAAAAATGCTACTGTTAACAAAACATATCTTTAAGACTGAAGACTGAAGTATTAAATTTTATTTGTCTCTCATAGTCATTGGTAATTAACGCCTAGTTGATATGCGAGTTTTGTTTTTTTTTTATTTATCCACATACCTACCTACATATATTATAAAAAGATTTAGTGTTATAAAAATGTGACAACTCTTATTTAACGAATTGGTTTTTTTGTGTCAAAAATTATTTAACGGTATCGTGCAAAATTATACCATGTGTTACAATGTTGTTAGCATTTCACATACAAATATGTAAATATTTATAAGCAAAATGTCACAATTACATGATTATTTGGAACATGATATTTTACATAATGCACTCTAATGGACAAGAAAATTATTTTTTTATTTAATAAGGTTTGTAAGTAGTACATTTCTATCTACCTACAATCCACTTAAAAAGAAAGTGATATACAACATCACATTGGTTACATTACATATTACGAAACCGAATATTTTTTTGATGATCAATTAAAATTCCAAAAATACATTTTTTGTTGACTAACAATAAAAAAGAATTTAAATATTAGCTAGAAAAAAAACACGTATTGTAAACACTACCCAGAAGGAACTACATATTCCCTTTAATAAAGTGCATCGCATACGTCATTTAACCTTATAATGAGAATATATGAATGAACTCATAATAAATACTATTATCGATTTAAACAGACTATGTACCTCATGAGCTTTTGGATGCTGATGATTACAATGATGTTCGGCATTTGCATATCCATCATTTAAATATAGTCCACTTAATACAAGACCTATTGTTAATTTTGCATAAACATAAAACACTAGTGACACAACACTTTGTTTACAACCGTACGCCATTTTAATTCAACTGTCACTTTACGGAAGTTTTTCGCTTCATAAATAAGTAACCATTACTTGATCATCATTCGCCGGCGACGGAAACTCGACTGAACGCATCGACTGGAGTCAGCTGTTTTAAATTATAGAGATAGAGAAAAATAATATCGAAAAATGCATATTTCTAGTAAGAGTTGAGAGAGCATGAGCAGAAAATGTTGTGTAGTAATTTTTGAATTTATGAATGGATTAGTGGTAGTATTCTAGTATTACATTTATATTTTAATTATAATTAATTTATGGGGTAAGGTCTTCATCCCACTCCTACTTGGTGATCGGAATTCTCTCTTTTCTCCCTGTGGCGAGTTCAATTGCCTTATTATGCTATTTCACCGTCCATTCCGTTTGTCCTTGTCTATTTTTAATGCATTGAGGATGCAACGAGGGTTGCCACATTTTATTTTGATGCGTTTAAAAAAAAATTGTTTTTTTTTGTGTAATTTTGATAGTAGGGTTTACATGTGCCGGGCCAGCTGGTATTGAAAAAGGGTACCACCCCTTCTACCGGCTTCCATAATTTTTTTTTGTAAATATGTGTTTTCTACCACTTCATAACATAATTTCGAAAAAATTATAGATACAAAACAGTTTTTAATTTTTATGTTGCATAATAGGTGATTACCATTTTTTTTAAAGAATTTTATCTAACATCTTTTGCCATTGCCATTATTTTCGATGACACCTTTTTTCTATGTACAAATCACAGATCGAAAAAACAAATTTCTACAACAATTTTTTTAATAATTTTAACGTTTTAAAATGTAGGTAATTAAAACAATACAATTGAAATAAATAGCCCTAAAGTGTGACAAATTCGGTTTTAAGTCTCTTCTACAGCGACATTCATAGCCCCATACAAAGTTAATTTCTATTGGTATTATTGCTCTTTATTTAGCTTTTCCTTGTGCTGCCACACTTTCAATAGCTTTTCGTACAGTTTCCTCATCTCCCAAAAATTGCATTGAAACAACCGGCTTAAATGACTCATCCAATTCGTATACAAACGGAATACCAGTCGGTAGATTAAGCAGCATAATTGCATCATCCGATAGATTATCCAGATGTTTCACAATACCACGCAAACTATTTCCATGGGCAGCAATAATAATTCGTTTGCCAGCCTTCATCTGTGGAATAATTGTGTTATTCCAATAGGGTAACGTACGGGCAATGGTCAATTTCAGCGATTCAAACATTGGAAATTCATCGGGTTTTGGATCGCCAGCATATCTAGGATCTTTAACAATAGCTTCATAGTATGCATGATTTGGTTCCATAGCCGGTGGTGGTACATCGAAACTACGACGCCAAATTTGTACCTGATCCTCGCCATACTTAGCAGCTGTTTCGGCTTTATTCAAACCGGTCAATCCACCATAGTGTCGTTCATTTAAGCGCCATGTCTTTTCGATCGGAATGGCCGTTTGGCCAGACTCTGTAAGAATGGAATTCAATGTGATTTGAGCTCTGGTCAAAAGTGATGTATGTGCCACATCGAATAGAAGACCAGCTTCTTTAACAGCTTTACCAGCTGCAGTAGCTTCTTCTTTGCCTGTACACCCACAAAATTACAAAAAAATTATATAAAGAAAAACTACTTAGGCGAAGTTCAATTATGTATAGCTTACCTTTATCACTCAAATTTGCGTCATACCAACCACAAAACAAATTTTTCTGATTCCATTCCGATTCACCATGTCTAACCATAACAATTTTATATTTTGCTGCCATTCTTGCAAACTTTTTGAATATAATCTTTTTAAGCAAATAAGAAAATCCAATGTATAGTAAAAACTTTGTGATTAGAATGACCTTTTAACATGACATCTACAAGGTCATTTATGACACAGCAATAGAAGTACTAGATTAGGAGTATGTTCAATAAACTAACAATCGCGCAGTTTTCCCGTTGTTGAGCATAAAAAAAATTGTCACCGATGTTATAATAATCCCACCTTATTGAACGTACCAATGAGATTATTATTATATCGTGCAAGTGGTGTGTTAACAATAAAAACAATTAATAAAAAAAAATGTATAAAAAACCTTACACGATAAACACTAATTGGACCATCAGCCATGGCAGTGACATTGAAAATAGTGTTAGTGTCGAGTATATAAAAGAAAATCTTTTAGCCAAAAGGTTAGTGGGGTAAAACCTTGGAATTAGTGCCGAAAAACTCAAATCAATTCTTGAATAACTAAATTTTATTAAATTTCCCCTTGTAGACCCCATGGAAGTTGTAGACTATAATGTAATTAAGAGATTAACTAAGAAGATCAATCATCTGGAATTTGTAGGTCATATCCCGTTAGGTCAATACACTTTGTCGGTATTTTTATAGATAACAAGAGTATGTTTATGCATGACCTTGCTACATAAGATTAAAATCAAGTTTATAATGAATACCATTAGTGTCGTTAATTGAGGAAAAGATGCAGTTAACGAGTAAAAAGAAAAAATCAAATTAAGAAAACTGTAAATACTGTTGAGGAATGATGTGACGGAACAAGGGTTTTTTGTTAAACGTTTACAGACGATAATGGTTCTTCACACAATGTCAATTCTACATCATTCACCTCTCGGTCTTCATAATCGATCCGTTAAAATCTTAAATTATTAAGTATCTTACACAGATGACTCACTTTCCATGAATCACCCGAGTTTGAGAACAATCAATGTAACTTTAAAAGCAAAATTCCAAAATGAGAACATCTTTCGGAACAGGTTGTCCTGATCATATAATTTGGGGAAAATTTGGCTTAGTTAAAGTTACATTGATTGTTCTCAACCAGCCTTTGCTTCATTTTGTGAAGCGAAGGGACGGTTTCTAGGGGTGAGATCAATTTCTGCTAGAATGTTCTTACATTTATTAGGAAGACTAGGAAGAATTTCTTATTTTTATTATTTCAGCTCAAACATTGACGACATAACTGGTGCCGAACGTGTCGTTTTGCTAACACGAAACATAAACGCACAAGACAAAGATGGATGCCATATCAAATTAAAAACAGATCTCCAGCACAACACACCGCTATTGTCACTCGTATGTGATTGCAGTAAAATTGAATTGTTCACCGGTGCCTATGAGGAATACATAAAAATATGCTATGGTGAACTATTGGATGAATTTGATGGTACAAAAAGTTACATTTTTGAATTCAATTTTGCAAAAAATGTCAGTGATATTTTACTGAAGGTGAGTCTCTTGTCTAGTCTATAAATTATTCATCAATAATAAAGAAATTTTCTATTTAAGTTCATTTCCATCGAAGATCAAATATGGATTTATGGCATACACATGTATCTCATAAAAATTCCCATAAACATTTTTCAACCCACAATAAACATAGAAAATGTTCAACAAATGTTATCAGAATCAAATCAAAATATTTCTGACAGTGCTGAAAAATGCAAAGAATTTATTAAAATGCATATGGGAGCGAACAAAAATTGTGGTCCTCCGAATATGGCGGCTTTAATGTCATTTATAAATGCCAAAACGGAAAATGTGTGCGGTAGTAGTGACAGTTCGGATACTGCAACAACAATCGATGAGCAAGAGCACAATGGAAATGAGGAAACTAAAGTGAATGAAAAGAACCGAATGCCCACAGGAATTGAGATCGGTATTGATATGGCAAAAATTTATATTGACAGAAAATTGAAAGAAGTCGAAGATAATATAACGAAAAGAATTGATGAACGATTTAGAGCATTGGAGAAACAGCAAAATGAGAAATTCGAGCAAATCATATCATTGCTAGAGAATAAGGATTAGATTTTTTTTTATTGTGTACATAATTAAGACTGAAAGTTTTTAATAAATTATTTATTAGACAACACTGATTGATCTTAATTTTAATTCTCTCAGATGCAAATCGTGAAAGATCTGTTCGACCATTCATAGCTTGAACTAACAAGATTGTGCGCTGTCTCTCACTAAATGAAAGATCCTAGAACCCCACGGTATGCACTGGATCAATGCCTGCGTAATCACATCACGTGTGCAATAAATTTATGATATATTTTTATTGTTTGGAAAAGGTACTCGGCTATAGGGAAGAAAATTACATTGAGTTAGACTTTGTTCAAACGTTCCATAGCATTTTTGATTCCGCGTGCCTGGTCATTGTGCCTGGTCAAACCATAAAGAAGACATTGACCCTTCACTTACATAAGAAGACGTCGCTATTGGTGTGCTCTTGAAATAAATACTTTACGGACACAGATTTGTTCAAAATTAAAGATAGTCTAACACAATTTATCCTTAACTTTATCCTGGATGTGAGAAACATAAAAATTGAAATGAGTGCCACAATATAAAAAGAAGAAGAAGCAGAAATTCTAACAGAGTTCTTACTTTCGCATTAAATGCCTAGCCCTTAAGGTTGTAGATTGCTGGGTGCTCGGATCGGATCGGTTTAAATCCGATTTCGGTTTAAATCCGATTTTCTGTATTGTATATCGAGAACGCGATAACTCAGCAGACATATTTACTCGAAACTCCTTAAAGTTAAATGGAAAGAAATTGTTATGAAATATAAACTTTATTCATTGTATGCCCTGTGACAATATTTCATGTACATCTGTATAAAATACAGGAAGAAAAAAAAAATTAACAAAGAAAAATTATCTACATACAAATTTGTACGAGACTATAATTGCAAAGGAGATTAACATAAATGACTTAAATAATTAATAATCGTGAATAACTCACCTAATTTTAATCTATAAATCACTTTCAGAACCATCATTACGATCACCATCATCTTCATCGTCTTCACCATCACCATCATTGGTTGGCGATTTATCATCGGTATTTTCCGTTGAAGATGGATCCCACATATGTAATTTTTTACGCCATATTTTGATAAGGCCATCCCAAGCTCGACGACTATATTTCAATTTTTTTTGCGGAGTTTGGGGATGTTCTTTGGTTCTTTCATTTCTAATATAAAATTAAAAAAAAAAAACATCAAGGAAGAGAAAAAACAATAAATTCGTTTTGGAATCAGCCATATATAGCCATATCTGTGACAAGAAATTATTTCTAGAAATATCTTGAGATATAATTTGTCCAAAACCAAATAATTGTTCGAGACCTTTTGAATCAACGAAAAATCAAGATTAGGCGTCCAAGTACAAGGGACAGACCAACCCATTATTCACAAAGATCATATCAAAGAAGTAAAGCAATTTTATTATTTCGAGAGTTAGATGGAAGGCTTGAAAATATCTGGTAAAACTTGGAATGATATAAACGACATATGGAAGTAGTTGCAGTCATTTACCAACTGGTGTCTACAAGAAATCTAGAAGGAATCGGTGATGAAATGAAACTTGATGGAAGGTGACATTCCTCTGGAAAATATGTAAGTAACTAGGTAGAAGGCAAAAAAACGTCAGGGTAAACGTTGTGGAAGGGAAAAAAAACATTTGAAGGGAAACAATAATTGCCAAAACACGAGTTTGTCAGGTTAATTGAAATAAATTTTACTGAACCATTATACAATGAGGCTCAGGTGACCTCGTTTAGATGATTTATAAAAAAATGAAACAAAAAACCCCATGACATGACCCAACTAGACAATCGCTAGATTATATCTTGTGAATGCCTAATGATATCACGATTGAAAGAATTTTTTAAATTTAATTAAATGCAGACCCTACTTAGCCAAATTAATTTCAATTTAATAAAAAAATAAGTAAAAAACTTACCTTTGAACTGTCTTTAGATAGACATCATAACCTTGAGTATTTTTACCATAGTCAATTTGTTTTTGACGTCTCATCAATATATCCTTATCGGTTTCATATTCACGTGGTGGCATTCGTTTCCCTGATGAACACGTACTACCCGAACTGGAACTCAATGTCGAACGTGATTTATGATATGGCTGATCAAGACGGCTTTTTTTCCACGAAAATCTTTGACCATAACCATCCGGTTTATGTGAAAAACGCGACGTAAATTTATTTGTTGAACTGTGCCCCTGTGCCGAAAAATTGGTCGAACGCTTAGACAATTTCTGTGGGCTACCATTTTCAATTTGTCCCTCAAAAATATCCTCCGATAGACGACGTTTAAATGGTGTTTTGATTTTATTCTCTTTAATGAGACGATCAAATTTCTCTTCATTGGATGTGTCCAAAAATTCAACTTTAATTTGACGATCATCGGATCGCTCCAGTTTTATTATGGCATTCGTAAAAGATAAATAATCGGGTTGTTGTTCATTTTTTATTGTTTTGGAATTTTTTATTGGTGTCGTCAGCATAAATTCAGCATCTATATTCGCTTCTTCAGAATCTGCAAGTTCTTCTTTGGCAATCATTGGAACTTTATAATCGATGGTATTCGATTTTGTGGGAAATTCAAATTTTTTGTCTATTGGAAGTTCAGCCAGTTTATTGTTACTATCCAGGAAATTATTGGTGTCTTTTGGAAGATTATTGGCGCCGGAATCTTGTCCGAATGTCTTAAATTCATCGAATTTAATTTTTTGTTTTACTGCACATTTATTTTCGTCGCTGTCGCTCTAAAAATAAGAAAAAAGTTTATTGAAATGTGTATGAGATTTGAATCAATAACTTAATTGGCCAAAGCCTACGGAAGCAATGGTATGGTATGGTAAGAAACTAATAAAATCGAATCTTTATTATTCTAAAGTGGCTCTATAGTCAAACAAAGTATTGCTGCGAGTATTGCATGAAATTTTTTAGAAAAATTACAAAAACTGTCCCAATACGGTGAGATTTAGACTGAACAGACTGAACAAAAGAAAAACATTTGAGGTTATAACAAAAATAATAGGATTAGAATTTAAACACATAATACATAAATATAGAAAAATTTAGAAAATAATGGAATTTTCCAAACTTACATCCATAGTATTATATATGGTAGCATTGGCCTTTTCGACTTCCTCGTACCAAGAATCGTGCAGCAGCTTCACTGGAGTCAGATGAAATGATGACCGAGATGAGGTACTCACTGACATATTCGATTGTGAATCTTCACAAATCATCTGTAATAACAATTAAAAAAACAAACACGTTATTCTATTATTAACATAAGAATAAATAAATAAAATACAATTAGAGGTCACAGACAAAGGGAGTTTGCCCATTATTTACCTTGTTGGATTTTTGGTAAAATTTAACTTTTCGTAGTAAAATAAATTGTGATTGTTGAATCTTAAAAGAAATCACATCAAAATAAGTATTTATGTCGCCAAAAGTAAAAAAAATAAGTAATTTTAAGTTAAGTTATAAGAGCTTTCTAATTTATTGTATTTCTTTTATCATAACAAAAAGAGCGCGATTATAATGCGTTTGTAAAGAAGAAACTAGTGCCTATGTCGTGTCGTGGTGGAAATTATAACTATTTTATCAAATAGAAGAGGAGCACCTTTTTTGTTACACCTGTAGCCCGGGGTTAGGTTTTCAAGCCATGATTGTATGTTAAGAAAACCAGTGGTCGGAAACCTACTAAGGGCCAGTTCCCAGTAATAAAAAGATTGCTTTTTATTATTTCAGGTGGTGGGTTTCTTGACTAAATTTGAAAAATAATGAACTTTTTTTATATTTTAGCAGTATTCCGCTAGTCTTATGGTGCATCGGGGCAAATGGAAAAAATTCGAAAAAAAATCATTGACTATGTACATTACATCTATCCCAATCGTTCGTAATATTATATAATTATCTTTATATACTTAGTTGAAAGCAAAAAATTACTAAACGCCTTTATTAATTCATATTTAATAGTAAAAAAAAAAGTTAATGGTTCCATCACGCACGACACTGTTGTATGGATTTTCCATAAATAAAGAGAAGTTAATCGAGCAATAAAAATAGCTAAAAATGAAGCAAATCATAAAGCAACAAGATTTAAAAAATTATATTTTGGTATAAAAATAAATTTAAGAAAGAGTTTATTGGGCGAATTGATAAAAATTTTTATTTATCGAAAGTATTAAGTCGTCTTTAGGGCCATCGCTTAACGAATAAGAAACCTAGGAAATGGGTGAGAGTGCAATACGAAGTAAAAATCCAAAAAAACTAAATTTATGTAATCAATTGAATTGCCAATAAGTGTCAGCAAATACGGATAATTAGAAAGTATGAAAAATTGCAAGTTTTTAAATTGGGACATTTTATCATGTGCCTTTTGAAAATGTTACCCTATTATAATTATGTCTCATAAAAAATGGAGAATTAATTGTTTTGATTTTTTTACCTAAATAAAAAAACAGCTGATTCACATATTTTTTCGTTTATTCTAACAGTTCACTATCCAATTCTCTCTTTATCTTTATGTATTTTACCATTATTATACCATAAATAAAGCATAAACATATTATTTTATATGAATCGCTGAGTCATATGGAATCACGTGCTAAGCAAATTCTGAACGTATCTACATATTATGCTAATGATCAGAATTGTATACAAACAGCTAGTAAAAACCAAATAGTTGTTTATTGTATTGATACCAAGAATTAATTAATTTGGACTAACAATTAAAAAAAAAATTTTAAAAAAAACTGTGACGTAGTATCTTTTTTATTGTGATTTATATTAAGAGATTGAATGGCAACGGAAATAATGAACTTTTAAATTTAAATGCATATTTACAGTAAAATTGTGGCACAGACCCAAATTTTGGTATATAAGTGATTCATCCTGGGATATTTAAAAAAAAGAAAAATTAAAATCAGAGGATGTTTGTCTATTTATCGAAATAAAAAGTACTTACAGGTAACTTCGCCGGAAATCTTAGTACCTATAGAATACAATTTAAGCTTTTCAAATTTGTTGATTAATATACCAATTTTACAAATTCTACAAACATCGTAGAAGATAGAAAAAAGAACCATTTGAGAAGTATCTATGTAAATAGGGCCCTGAAATGTTGCTCTATCATATGATTAAAGTCCCATAAGAATTCCGTGGAAAAAGCTTCGAGAAAATCTTTTTTTTGCAAGCTTTTTTTTCGTTTTACTTAATGTATGTGCTACCAAAATAAGAAAAAAAAATTATTTGGAATTAAATGATCTAAAAATGTCTGGAACAGTACTTTTTGCTACGTACTGGAACAGTACTTTTTGCCGACCTCCCTTGTACAACGCGATTAAAGTTTCGTATGGTCTTCAAATTCCAAATATTGATTTTTTCACTTCTTAAAATAGAATACAATAAAAATGTATTTATTGGTTCTATAACCCTGTGTCATATGTTTTCACAACCATTCAAACTCCATTCCTTGTCTCGTATTATTTGTGTTTAAAAAATCATAATTTCCCACAACATTATGAAAGTTATTTATATTTTTTATTTGTCAAAATTATTAAGAATTGAAATTTTGAAGTGTAAGATTTCTATAAAAAAATGATTTTTCACTTTATTGATTTTTATTTTTATCAACCATTTTTAAACCATTACTCAGTATTCAAGGATTTAAATTAGCATCTAATGTGTACGATTTTATAATGTTTGATAAAATAATTATTTCAAATTATTGACAATACAATAATTTTTTTGCTAATATCTTTATACCCATCAGGTTAAATATATGTATGTAGGTACAGAATATGATGTGTATTCAATTAATTTGTAAGATGTGTTGGAACAGTTTTTTTTTTAGTGATATTTTTGAAGAACATAATTGGAATATGTAGTATGTGTGTCTAATTAATTAAATTACATTCACTGTCTACAATTATATTTTGGCCTAGAAGACATTTTGGGTGTGAGGTTTTATTTACACTTTTTTTAAAATCAAAATCCAACTTTATTAATAGATAAATGTATGTAAGTGATATTTCTTAACTGTCCGATTTTTTTTTTTTTGAGTAAAAGTCATGTATCACTTCGATGGCTTATATACAATACTCGCTAACTCATTTTTATGTACTTTTCAGGAGACAGTAAAAACTGTATTGTTTTGTATTTAGCGTATTGAGTCAAACATTGCAAAGAAAAAGAAATTTTAAAAATAAACTTTTAGTGGTAATTTTACCATAGGTACAGGGTTGCAAAAACATCAATTTTATGAAATAAAAAAAAAAAATCGGTAAAAATGAGTTAGCGGGTATTGTATATAAGCCAACGACATACACCTACATTATATATGAATATAAATTGCATTTCAGTATTTTTTTTTTGTGGTGGGTATTCCCCATTTTTTTTGGAGCATTTGATTTTAACGAAATGGCTTGGTATTTCCAAAGTTAAATTTCACTTTCAGCACGTTAATGTCAAAAGAAGAAATATATTATAAATGCTTAATGTAACTAATTACAATTAATACAATTCAACATAACATCCCACTAAACTATTATTAAAATTTGGTAAAAAATTTAGTTTAAAAAAATTGTTAGTGCCCTAAAAGAATATAGATTTTTCACATAAAGCTTATATAACTATTTTAGAATTTTTGAATATTTGCCATTTTTGTTGGTTTTCTCTGTATGTCAGTTAAGATTCTTGACATTTTTGTAACTAGCTTCACTCGTAAATTCATTTTTATCGTGTTCTATTCTATTCTATAAATTCGGTGATGTTAATTTAAAAATTTCTAGATACCAGGATTTTTATTGCTACAAGTACACAACAAAGTAAATTATGAAAAAAAATGTAGTAATTTAATTTATTGATTAAAATTGCACAACATTTATTGCATATTTATATTTTTTTTTTAATTAACCATTCACATTTTTTTGTTCAATAATTTTTTTTATCAATATTATCACATGACATTTAACACATTTATTAAAAAAATTAACGATAAATAATGTGCATCGTAAACGATAATGATAGTGCAGAAATAAAAAAAATAAAAAAATTATATAAATGTCTAAAAGGAATTTCCCCATAGTTGTTCATATTGCACATGTGCACATTGCACATATTTCCGTACTGATAAAAATGAATAATAAAGTTATAAGAGCCCAAATAGGTACTTTTCCAAGAATTAATCTAGATAATTTGGATTTTTGCTATGTATGTATAGGGGAAGATCTTGTATTTATTATTTCGTTCTTATTGATATTGAAGAAATCTTTCATTTTTGATTTTCTACATATAATTTTTGTTTTATTCATATTTAGGGAGCAATTGTCGCGAGCAATTAAATACAATCAAAGCTTTGAATATATGTATGTAGTCGGTTGAATAGTTGTATTGTTTGGTTTTCAGTTTAAGCTTTTCTTCTATTTTTCTCATTAACTCTGGAGGAACAAATCTAATTTAATTAATTATTGCTTAAAGTCCAAAAAGAACGCTCCTGATGCTGCTATTATCTGACCGGGTTTTGCCGGTAACATAATTATACACAAGTACACATAGTTAGTAAAAAATACGAAAATTATGAGCAAAATAATATGAAAAATATAATTTTTATAATAAGAAATTTAATTTCATTTGTTTTCTATTATTCAATACGGAATGATTCTAGTCTAAATCAATCATTCTGCTCAAATAGAATTGCTTGATCAATTATCTATGTACATTATGTACTATAACTACAAATATTCTGCCACAATTTATTTGTTTGATTTCTTTCGTATGATAGTCAACGTATCAAAATGATTGAATTAAAAACAGTGTTTTCGAACAATTTTTTTTACATTAAACTAAGAATTATTATAATTAACTTAAACATGAAACCATAATGTCGACTATATTGTTATTTTATTTTTTGTTTATAAATTAAAATAAATTACATTACTGATAATTCCTTAAAAAAAAATTATAAAAAACTACATTTTGGATCGATGCCATACGCCTAATTGTAATATTTGGGAATTTTTACCCTTTAATCGTTGATTTTTTTTTTTAGTGTGTACGCTTTTGTGAATTGCGTGATAACAAAAACCAAAAATTAGTTTCGCATGTCGTATAATTATAACAATAAGAAAATTATGTTTATAAATCTTCGCTGAAATTATATAGTGAAATAAAATTATCTACGTAGTAACAATTTTGTTGAAAAAAAAAAATAATAAATTCCGTTGTATACGTACAATCGTACATACATACATACATAGTACAATGTTCAATGGACGCTGAGAAAATGATTGATATCAATAATATATATTTCAACTTTATAGATTAATGCAAATACTATTAAATAATTAACATAAATGAATAAAAGATACTTACACTATATTAAAAACTTATTTTAAAATTAATTAAAATTGCTCGTCTCAGCCTAGTACGTACAATCGTACATGTATTAAATTCAATTCAGGCTATGCAAATAAAAGGCAGTATTTGCAAAAAAAACTTCATAATTTTTAAAAGTGACATATATTAAACAATAACAAATATTTTCCTTAGAGCTTTAAAATAAAAAGAACAACGACGATCAATATTTACATTGTTTTACGAACAATTTGAACATTCAGCAATATACAAAACAGTAATTAAAAATCATACATAGCTCTTTTCATTTTGTTTAACATTTTAATAATACATGTGCTAATGTATCATTTGAAATTATTAAGAAAATTATCAGGTCGTCGTGATTAAAAAAAAAAAAAAAACACACACAAGTTTTCGTGTAATCTGAAACTGATATAACAACCGATTTTTTATGTATAAGTAAAAAAAGCTGCTAATTAAATCTATACCTGTTGGTAAAAAAAATTTGCCTGATTTTTTTTTTTTTTTTGCCAATAAAATATAAACTTTATTCTCGATAAGCACACCAGAATATTATGAGATGACGTAAATGGATTTTCACATATTGTTACGAGAACTAATTTGTTAATTACTTGTCTCTATATTTCGATATAATAATTAAATCAAAACACTTTTCAATTGTGTATATTGTGGTTGATAAAAAAAAATTAATTTCCGCATTGAACTTTAATGTAAACGTCTGCTATATTTTTAGGTTACTAATTAATTAGTAATTAGGTATAACTACTTGATGTATAAACAATAATCAGTTTAGTTAATTTTTTCTTTTCTTTGCTTTTACATGGAATATTGATAACGTAATTGTGATCCGGTATTACATAAACATATATATATTAACTAGATCACTTTAATATGAATTATTCATTCATTATTTCCAAGGATTTTTGGTAATTTTGATATTAGTATATTAGTCTTATTATGGTATATGAGAAAGACCACTGAAACATTTTAAACCCTCAAGTTACTAATATATAAGTAAATAACTCACTTTCGCACAATTACCAAAATGATATCATAGAATATTAAGATCCGGTTGCTATAAAAAATCATAATTGCGGCAATTTCCACAAAATAGGAATCAAATACACCATCATTTCGTTGTATATAACCGAATCAAATCAATCAATTTTGATTTACTTACTTATATACATACATACATAGTTAGATCCAATTACAATTAATATTATAAATAATTGCCACTAGAATGAAGGAAATTCCAAAAAAGAAAAAAACACATTAAATAGTTATCAATTAATTTACCATAAAATTAAAATTTTGTTTGCCAAAAAAAGTGATGTTTTAAAAATAATAGTGAAAATTCTAAGAACCTTAAAAAAAAAATTCTAAATTAAATTTATTTATTTTGTTAAAATAGATATTTTTGAACAAAATATATATAAAACATAAAAACCGCAATTTGATTTATCACACACGTGTCATTATAGGACAATAAGTATAAGGTGTTGTAATACTGTCAGTAATTTCAATCTCCCCTCATCTCTCTGTCATTGGGCATATTTTTACAGTATAATTTTTATTTTTCCTGTCCCTAATCAACTGAGAAACTTCCTAAGGTATTTGAAGATTTCATAACAAAGATGTAATGAACAATGCAGTTTATTGCATAATTTTCCATTAATTCCCTCTTTTTCGAATGAATGCATAATTCGTCATTGCACTCTTAAGTTCATTTAGTATTAAATTCTCTATTGTTTAAAGTTCAAATTATTAAGGGCGA
Organism: Platyura marginata; assembly: GCA_026745375.1. Classification (NCBI taxonomy): domain Eukaryota; kingdom Metazoa; phylum Arthropoda; class Insecta; order Diptera; family Keroplatidae; genus Platyura; species Platyura marginata. The sequence goes on along the minus strand of JANSTT010019221.1, from coordinate 27,713 downwards.
TATATGTAGATATTTATAACCCCTAATCTTAACACAATAAAACATTTATTGTAAAAAGCAATTACACAATTTAATAAAAAAAAAATAATGTTCATTCATAACGACCTACGTAATACATTTATTATGAAATACAATACATGTACTGAATATAGGGTAAATAATAAAAGCGGCCGGCCGGTGTATAAAATTATTTTCAAAAGGAAACAGGACAACTATTTAATGCGCACATTTATCGTTTCCCTTATTTGAAAATTTTTAATGAAAAAATTCCACAAGAAGGACAAGGTTATGGTGAAAAAAAAAAACTTTCCATCCAAATGCGCCTTAAGTCTATGTTGTTTCTGACTGCGTAGAAAATACCAATCGTTGGTATCATAATTCTTTTGAATATTCAATATACTTACATATAGGAGAATGTTGTATCCATATCTACATATGTAGGTAGTTTGGTAAAGATGTTTAGTATAATATGTAGGGTAACTATATACATACATACATACATACATATTGTATGTACAATATTTCTATATCAATACTTAAGTAAAAATAACAAAATGACTTTGATTCCTTGAAAAAGAGAATATATAACATTTATTTCTCTCTACGTGCATACATATAATGTATGGATAATGTATATAGAGCAAATATGCATCTTATATTACATAAATACATAGATATGCATAATATTATTCTTTGCGATATACAAATTAAGTGAACCCTTTAAAAGCCAAATTAAAAGATTATTGTGGAAGGTCCTACTTGGTTACATTGAACACATAACTTGTAGGCATCTAAAAATATCGAATTTTCAAATTAATTGTGTCTTAAGTTTTTTTGATTAAATTTTGGCTCTTGGACATACTAAGTACAAAAAAATTATGGTGACTTATACATTATCTTGAAGATCAACAAGGTACTCAAAAATATTAATCGGATGCAACATTTTTTTTAAATTTTTTGCTTTGTAATCAACATTTTTCTAAATTTTATGAATCATACTGAAGCATAAGGAGTTCTAGAGAGTAAAATAGCACCTCCTCTAATTACGTTTCGTTTTAAAAGTGCTGTCCCAAACGCCGATTTCTATTTCAAAGAGAGAATTTGTTTGCCATACAAAATTTGAATTTTTAAAATTTTGAACTATTCCGCCTTGGCCATTTTATAACTTATTTTATATTTTCGAACTTATGTTAAAGAAAGGTATCGATAGTCTCAAAAAAAAAAAAAGAGTTAGTAACACTAAATACCTATTCTCTATCTATGTACGTAAATGTAATTATTTTGCAATGCACAAACAGTTAAGTTTGTGAATCATTGCAAGAACAAATTGTGAATAATTAATTAATCAATGTACCTACCTATGATAAGTATTTTTAAAAACTGCTTTGATTATATTATTAATGTTATCAATGTATTTGTGCTGTACCTATATATTTACAAAACAATTAACACAAAGTAAGATATAACGGCTCTTAAAAATAAATAATGCGCAGTTTACAAAATGAAATATGTGCTGTAATAATTAATTCTATAAATTTGAATTTATTAAACAATATATGTATGTATATAGGTTTTTTTAATCTATAATCAATTTAATATATTTATAATATAATGCTAATTAAACACAAATAAGTATTATGAGTTAGATTTTTGCATTAAGTAAAAATTATATTAAGTGATAAATTTTTTAAATGCAATTTACTTGTCCATTTTTAAATTCTCCGTCAAAATACCCTCTGCCAAAATTTTCCTTGAACAACCCAAACAAAATTATTCTATGATAAAATCATTCAATCTAATTTTTGTTCAGGTGTAATTTTTTTCGTTTCACAATTTTTTTTTTTTAGGGGAGAATTGTGTTTCCCTTCCATAATTTGTTTAGGTGGATTTTATACCGTTCAAAAATAATTTTTCCACCTATCACAGGTATTGTAAATCCATTAAGTTTTTTTTAATGAAATACCGACACCATGTTCAAAAAAAATGTTATAATAAATTATTCATTGACATCGCTAAAATCAAAACATTATGATCAATGCACTTTTTTATTTACACAATTTTTTTATTTACCTGCATACATACATATATGCATGTATGTATAAATCAGGAGACCAACAAATTTTCCGCTTTTCAATGTCAAGGTAGGTTTAATTTACATTTTATAATTTCCATACTCTGCACACTCTGCATAATAAAATAATGCCTTTATGGAATATCAAAATAATCTCTCTTTTGCAGGCAGGCCAGCCTCTTCGGATATTTTAAATAATGTACACCGGTGCTTCCCCACTTCTCTATAAAATGATAAATAAGCAACAAGTCAATCAGTCCAACTACAGTAGTTGAAAAACTAAATGCTTTCGTTAGTTATTAGTTGTAAACACAAACGCGTGCACACGACTCTTGATTTTATTAAAAACGAATAGTAAACAAACGATTTAAAATATAATTTTATATTAAATAAAAACAAAATTGATTTTATTTATAAAATTCTAAATTGTGCTTATTGTATCTATGGTATATATACAATAATTTGATTAAAAATGAAGTGAATTGTGAATTGAAAAAAAAAGACAAATTGTTTTGCGTAATTACTTGGACAAGTGCTTTTAAATGTACGTATTTTTTGTATTTTATTGTTGTTATAAATATAAATCAAAATTGTATGAAAAAAAATAAAAATATTTTGCCAAAAATTAAATTACTGAAAAATGTCTAATAATCTAAAATTACGTACTAGAAAATATAGTTAACAAGAACAAATTAGTTCTTGGAAAATTACCACAGAAAATTGCTTGAGTATTTATTTTAAATAATATGAACAAAATTATTGTTAGTAGGAATAAATTGCATACACATAATTTAATTTTGTAATTGGAATGCGAAAATTTATTTTAATATTATCTAATGATTAATTTTATAGCATTATTTTAAATTAACTAGGTAAATTGATAAACCCGTTTAATAACTTTTGAATTTGTTTTACATATTATTCTCATAGTAGTTAAAATGATCGACCCAGTCATTACATTTCATTAAATCTAAACAAATTGTCTATTTTATTAATTTTTTTACTTAAAATTGCCGGTACATACTTACTTAGTTATTATTATTTAATTTTTGATTTACCGATCTAGTTTTAAAAACAAAACTAGTTGCACGATAATTAAAGCAATAAAATACATCACGTTTTTCTACTGATTATTGAATATTTCTGTATAGATTACATACCTCTAGATAGGTGTCTATATTTAGAAAAACAATAGAATTTAAAAAATCAACTAAACAAAAAATTAGCATCAGTAATTGTGAAAAACTATATTTTTTCATAATTTATCCTATAGTAATAAAATCTATTTTGGAATTTTTTTTAGAAGATTTTCTTTTCACCAAGATACGAGTATGTAAAATATAAAGGGGGAAGTATTGATTTGTTATTTTCTGCGCAATGAATACAAAAGTAAAAAAGATAGATTTTTTCTTTATAGGAATGCTAAGAAATCAAGAATGCGTTGAGATAAATTTTGAATTTAAAGGGTTTTAGGATTGCGAGAACTGTAATTGAGAATAGACAAAATCGCAGCACTGGTTCGACCTTTACTCTTTACTTTGATTTGGTTTTTGTTAATTGATTATTAGTGTGCCTGCCTATACTTATACATAATCGTAGAAAAATGACAAAATTTGTTATGTCTAGCGAAAACAATTTCGGACAAATCGACTTTTATCAATAAAAGTCCAAAAAAATCTTAATTTGAAAAATACATTTCATTTTGGATTTATTCTCATTATTCTTTCATACACAACTTTCTACTTATTATGATTTCTTCAAGGATTGATTGTTTCAAATAAAGTTAACCAAAATATTTAAAAAGAGATTTTTCAAAAAAAAAAAAAAAAAATCATAATTCTAATTATCAAGTTTTTTGTTCATGCATATTTAAATTCTCTAACTATAGGCTTGATTATGCAACTATTTAATAAACAAAAAAAACTTGTATCTTTTTGAAAAGCTTCTTCCGGTATCGTTCTCATAAACGATACGAGTACATTATGCATTTTTGAACTTGATCAACTATACTATAGGAAGTAATTATTGTAAAATATTGGCAACGTTTTCAATTTTTCTATAAAATTTTTGTTGCACACGATTTCCGAAATGACAACATTATTTGTTAGGTAGGTACATAAATAATTGACACATAATGGGCATTGATCGAAACATATCGAGACATTTAATAAATAAATTAATGTTATTTTCACTTTTATTGTACTACATAAATGGATTTATAACATTTTCGTACAATTGATTTAATGCAAATCAGCAGAAATATATTTGAAATAGATGAGGAATGCAAATTATTTTATGAATGAAGTCTGGCGTATTAATTTAATAAAATGTCCATAATATTGTTACTATATACAACAATATTGTATACTCTACATACCGAAAAAATTACGTGCCAGTTTGAGTCATTAAAAAACATTTTTTTTTTTTAGCTGTAATGACAAATTTTTCAACGTTCATTATAAATGTTGTAAGTATTGACGATATTAACATTTTTTGTAATAATTGTGTATGTATGCATGTGCACCATTATCAAAAAAAAAGAAAAAGAAAAAAAAGTTAGTAAAAAAGAACAAAAAATTTGTGACTGCAGTGTATTTTTCTAATTAACCGGTATAAAAGTTGATTTTCATACTAATTGCGAAAATATACTAAATAAATAACAATGTAAAACTGTTAGACCCTCCGGCGCCAATACCTGAACATATAAACTTGATTAGGTAGATGTCTAATGTTATTAACTATATTGTATAGGTAGATATCTGTTTATCTACTACATTCATCATACACTTCTAATATACCTGAATCATTATTTTATTTATATTTACTATAATATTCACGAAAGTAAAATAGTTGTCATTACATGCGAGCGAAGTGAGTATATGCATAAACAATTAAAATTCAAATTATAGCCGATACTTAATGGATTTCCAACAAAAACTTTTCAATTATGATAATTTGGGCCGTTTAAAATGATATTTTGTTTTTATCTATTAACAACATGTTGAACTTAACATTTTGTGCATTGTCGTTATTCTTCTCCTCCAAAATGTATGGATTGACATTGCTTTACGAGTAGAAAGTTATCAATGTGACGACCATCGAGATTTTTTTTTTTATATATATGTATTCCTGAGTAGTTAGAGGATATCATAATTTTGACCAATAATTCAAACATGCATACATACATAACATATATATATATATATACATATTGATGCATATATAATTTTTACAAATATAAGGTCAATAAAGCTCACGAATTTTTATAGGACATATAGTCATATATGTAGGTAGACAAACACTTTTTATTAAAGTTCTATATAAGATATATGTAGCCATATATAGGTAAATATGTATGTATTAGCATAAAGTATAGTAAAATTAATATATGTACTATAGAACTTTATGAATGGAATTCTTGTTTTTTTTTTGGTAATAATAAAAAATTCACATTGACTTATCTTTTTGTCCATCTTCCTATCTGGGTATGGATAAATTGTGGGTCTATAAAATATTGAAGATCAAATAAAAAACATTTTTACGTTAATTAATTCGATAAAAAATTACTAAATCGATATAATTATTTTCATGCACACTTTTTATAAAATTAAAAAAATTGTCCAAACATAGAGGAATAAATAAATTACGTTTGTATATATAGTAATTAAGAAATCTTGGACTGTTTAAATCAATTTTATTAGAAAATTTTTACCTATACGACACTTGCTTATTGATATTTCAGTTAATAATTTTTTTTACAATATAATTTTATAACTTAAGTAAAGTATTTAGGTCACTTTAAGAAACATTATTAATTTTTTTAAATTTTTCATTTGTTATAGAAAGTTTTAATTTTTAATAAATTATCCGTAACACAGAAGATTTAAACTGACTATTTAGTTATAGTTAGTCAATGTTATATAAAGATTGAAGCTAGATAAAGATTGTCTTTTAATTATTATATTAAATTTTCGGACAATAATAGAGCACTACCTTGATATATAAAAAGTTCAAGCAGTAGCTTTAAATTTAAATACAATAAATGTGAATTTTTCTTTAAATTTATGCATTTACTCATTTACTGTACGAAAAATGTTTAGTACAATTTTTATCCACTTTACATGGTGTTCAGGATAAGAGACATTATTTAATATTACTCATAAGATTTCAGATAAAAGTAGCTTAAATATTTAAAAGTAGTTTTTAAAATTTTTTTGAAGTAAAATATTTGCTTAGATAATTGAAGCTTCTCTATTCTCTTCTTTTCTTAATTTTTGGATTTACCCAGTCAATAATAGAGATGATTTTCCATATTTTGAAAAAGTGTACTTTAAAGAATAATTATTATCTCTAATTTGAATAATTATCGAATTCCATTAAAAAAATTGGCTTTTAATTTTAATGGGGGTAACAAAACAGTTTAGCCATCATTTAAAAAAAATGTGTGTGTTTTAAAGTAAATAATGTAAATACACACACATGTATATTGTATATGTATACAATGTGTGCATACGTAATAGTAGTATTAAATATTCAAAAAATTTTAAATCTATATAACAATAAAAAAATATTTAGTTTATTCAACTTATTTAAGTCAAACAAATGAAATTAGATTTATCAAAAAAGTTTTCTCCTCAATATTAATAGAAATTGCTCAAAACGTGTTTTTCAAATTAATCCTCAAAATAGTTATTAATCCATCTAAGTAAGATCACATTCATTTGATGTTGAGCTTTTTGGCATATATAGAATTAATGTAGAATTGCTTTAACACGCGAATAAATTTTTTTTGTTCATTTTTATTGTATATGACTACTACCTACATAAATGTACATGTACATAATATCTTATAAATTTTAATTATTTCTCATTTCCTTTTTTTTTAAACTTTTGTGTGTATTATTAATTTGATTTTTGCATGCGCATAAAATGAAGAACCATGTGCAAAAAACTATTCTAAAGATGAAACCGGTATGAAGTCAAAATTGACCGCAAATGATTAATTTTTGGTAACCTGTTGGAAGTGTCTGTTTTTTTTTTACTAATTGTATCTTATTATATACAAAAGAAGAAGAAGAAGAAGTGTATTCGAATGGACAAAAAAAAACACCAATCCGTTGATATACTGTTATTATATTAAAAAATGAAAAATAAATAAATATCAAAATGGATATAGAATACTGAATACACAAATTACTGAAATAAAATTAAAATAGTAGATACAAAATATTAATCGTCATCTTATTTTTTAAATGAAGGTAGGTAATTAAAATATAATTCAATAACATTAATAAAGAAATTCATATTTATTTTAACTATTAACCTTATTATTATTATTATTATTATCTGTATAACCTTTCATATTTTGTATTAAGCTGCATACTAAAATTAATTTAATTTAATTGACGTAGATATTCATCTACATAATTGATAATTGTTTCTTTTTGTTTTATGATTAAAACGTTGAAAACGTTGAACAAAGGTATGTAACTTTAAAAAAATATAGAAAATACAGTTTTTTTTTAAAAATAAAATTCGCGTCACTAGAAATCCAGCCCATCATCTCAAATCAATTAAAAAATTTATTGTAAAAAAAACTTTTGCGCCTTTATATAAATATACAAATTAATTATTCCTATGCGAAACGACTTTATAAATAATATTTCCTAAAATGTTTTTTCTTTTCTCTTAATGAGAATCTAGCAAATAAATGCAAAATGTCTATATATATGTATGTACAGTACAGACTGCAAATGGCGTCTACATATAGGTACGTTTGAAAATAAACTAATAATTATGGGAAGTGAAAAAAAATTAGCATAGAAAGTATCGCCTACAGGCACGTGCTAATAATAATTGAATGGTTAAAAGAGCTCTTGGTACATAAATAAACTGCTAATAATACATAACATGTCGTCACAAATATATTAAACAACAATTAAGACATAAATATAGTTTGCAGTTAGTTAGTAGGTGAAAAAAACATTTAATTTTTTAAACGAATAGAATTGAGGAGCTTTACATTAATTAATATTTTATGTTACGGTAACAGCAATTGTTTTTTAAATACTTTTAAGAAGACTAAATAAAGAGTGTTTTAAAAATTTAATTTTTTTTTATTTTTTTTGAATTTCTGAAAATATTTTTGATATAAAAAACGGTTTATTTGTGGTTATCCAAATGAAAAGGAAATTTTTAGAAATATTTAGTTAGTTTAGTTAGGGTAATCAAAGGTCTGATTTTGATAATTTCCGAAGAACTTTTAACCTTCATCATTTAGTTTATATTAGGCATTATTCATATTATATTAAATGCACCCAGTAGTTCATTGCACTTGTACCAGGTATTATATCTTTAGGCAATAAAATATTATTCATTAAGCATTAATGATTAATATGTCCTTCATATTATCATAGATTATAAAAAAAGAACACTGCAAAAATAAACAAAGATGTTTAAGCTTAATTTGTTATTGCAAATGAGTATTTCAAGACCTAAAGTTTCTTGTTACAAGGAAATGTAAAATACTCTCATTACATACATGTATGTAAAGGTCAACAACGCCATATATATTATAAAAATAATTAAAATAATATTTTAAAAGAAATTCTGTCATCTACCATTTATAATAGGTAATGTATTAAATTTGATAGTTGCAGCAAATACTTGCATGTCGCTATACTTTTACTTATAATAAGAAGACACGTTAGATTCTGTTGTAATAATAAATATTTTGGATGATGCATTCCAGAAAGCAATTTAAAGGTTATCATCATCAGCTGGTTTTAAATATGGAGAAAAACTAGTAAATATATGAAATTTATAGTTAAGTAGATACCTACCTACATATATTATGAAATGTTGCATCATAATTTTTTTTTGTACACATATCAGTTAGCATTTGCTTAATTTGCTGAATAATGAGCTTTTGTAATCTTGTTAGACATACATACATACATACATATACATGAAGTTTATTCATCTTGCCTGAGGCCCTTAAAAGGTTCAAGGTGCCTATATGATCAACCAATTTTATCGTAATTTTAATTTATAGTTTAAATAACAGTCTTACTGCATAATAACATGTTACTAAATATTTTTTGGCTAATATTTATTATAAAAAATACGTAACCAGGGCCATTTCTTTCAAATAATAGTTGGGAAAAAACTGAAATAAATTTGTTTTTTTACAAAAAGCCTATATAAGACTATTTTTAAGTGTTGTAGATAATACGTTGTATACAATTTTCATAGATAGAAATTTCACTTGCATGGTTAAAATTTGAATATACAAACATTAGTTTTATCAACTAGGTAATATCAAAATTGTAAGATTCAACAGATGTATAATTTCATAATAATAATAAAAATAATTAATCTTTAGTGTTACTGCACTATTGGTTAACGATGAACTACTAATATTTTGGTTTTTTAGCGTAACACCGGGTAGACGATGTTTTATTTGACTATTAGACGCTACGCCACTGTTACTGTGTAAAGTAAATAAACAAACAATTAACTAAAATCATATAAAATATACATATTGTAATTGCAATTGGTAATACTTAAAGTTAACCGCAATACTGTTATAGTAACAATACAGAAAATTCATTTAAATTGTTATTGCACAATAAAATAAAACAATTCTCAAATAAATATAGGAATATCGAATCAAAATACAATAAAAAAGTATCTCGTCACACGTGTAAAATAATTGTTGTGCGGTGTTAATGCTTTGCATTGAACTTGGCTTTTGTTATAATAGTTATTTTTTTCTTGTAGTGAATCCTTGAAATATGTATATATATATATATATAGTTTGGAAGAAAAAAAATAATCAAGAGCTTACCTATTATTACATAATTATTTATTGCATAATCTGATAATAATTTGTTTTTAAATGTTCGTTTGCATTTTATTAGTCGATGCAAATTTGCTACATTATCGAATAATTTTTTATATACAGCCTAGTGATGAGCAAAATCAGTCTTGGTCTTACACATTTTGCAAGACCAAGATCCAATGTGGAAGACCAAGTCTAAGAGAAATCCCCAATGTAGAAGACCAAAACTAAGGCCATTACCCAATGTGCAAGACAAAGACATCTTCTACAAAAAGAAGAACAAAACTGTTGTGATTTTAGTCTTGGTCTTGGATTTGCTCATCACTAATACAGCACAACTTCGATAATCTGCACATTCGATAATCTGGATTATTGAAAAAGATTATTGTACCCCTGCAATCCTGACGAATTTTGTTTCTTAATAAAAATTCATTTTCATATCTTAGGTATGACATAAGAATATTATTTCACAATTTATCTTATACTTATATAAATATAAATAGTGTAATTAAATATAATTGCAAACATATATGATGAATAAATTTTTTAATTTTCTATCAAATTATAATTAAAACTGTAGAAATAAATTCATGTGTGAGATAAAAATTGGTGTACTTGCATACGGGCCATTATGTATATATTTACTATATTTAATATTATTTCTCGTGTTTGGCCATTGCATATAGACATGTTAGACGAAAGATTTAAATTAAAAATTAAAATGTAATTATAAACTACAGTTAAAATGTAAATAGTAAAAAGCAAAGTACATTTAAAATTCAATTAAAATTAAAAATTGAGCAATTACCTATTACATTGTAGCTATCAAGATTTAAAATTTAGATTAAAAAACGATATAAAAATAAAGTTAAAAATAAAATTGAAACATTAAAACAAAATCTATATAATTAAAATTTAACTAGAATGAAAATATAAAGTAAAAAGTTAAAATTTTGGGTCAAAATAAGCCCGAATTAACATTAAATTAAAATTAAACGATTCTGCTTTGGCCGAAATCGTTATAAGATTGATTGATTTTATTAGGGGTGATCGTTGCACCTCGACCTTTATTTAGATCTATTGTGCCCCTCTTTTTTTACTTCTATTTTCATGGAGCCTCTCCACTATTTAGAGTACCTCCTCAAGTCCTATTTCCTTTAGGAATTTTAGGATTTTGAGTGGGTTAAGGGACTGAAGGTCCTTCTTGGTCAGGCAGTAGTTCCCCGATAATCTCTCCTTTTGTGGATGACTGCTCCGCATTCTGTAAGGAGGTGTATTGGGGTTTCTTCTGTTTCTTCAGAGAACCTGCACGTGCCGCTTTCTTCTAGACCCAGCTTCCTTAGGTGCCCCTTCAGCCTGCAATGACCTGTCAGGAGTCCCGTTAGCACCTCTTTACTGTAACTTCTAATTATTAAAATTTCTTTTCTTGGACATTTTTTTTTACATAATTTTATAAACACTTCATCTAAAGACAATTCAGTAAGTAAGACTTGAAATATTGGTTCTTACAATGAAAACGTGCTTAGAATAGTAAAAATAAAAAAAAAATAAAATTTATTGTTGAAAATTCTTGTTTATTATAACTTAAGTATGTAATTAGATAAGATTAGTGTCATTATAAAACAATGTGATAATGGTAAGAAATCCATTTTCTTTTTGCTTTAAAACAAATAAGATTTGTGCAAATATTTTGAATTAATAATTAGCAAAAATTAAACAAATTCAATGATAATACTTACACAAGTGCTACATATTTATATTGTAAATAGCTTATGTGTCGCAAAATTAATATAGTGATTCAATCTACAAATACAAATATTCAGAAAATGGGATAAGAAACAAAAAAATAAACTTAAAAGGAATTCAAACGTTGTACGGACAGATATAACAAAAACAATATTTGAAATATGAAGTCAAAAATTTTCTTTTTTTAAATTTCATCCTACATATTATCAATAAAATCGAAAACGGATGCCAATGATAGGAAAAATATTACAAGAAACCAACTAATGTCATAAATATTAGGCTAGGCGCCAGTCAAGAACGTACGATTTACGATTTATTCAAGAAAAATATTTTTCATCGAGTCATATGACAAATTGTGTCTTGTATCTACAATTCTACACTATATACAAAGTGAAATGAATACGATCAAAACAAATAATTTGAAGGATGTTCCTGGTACATTAAAGAACATAATATATAAAATGGAGTAGATAAAAGTCGGAAATGATTGAACCAAATATGTGTTGAGTATTTGCACTTGAACATTTTATAATCAAATGTAAATTTATATTAAATAGAAACAGTCAGATATGGTAAAATGAACGATTTGAGATTTGATTAACTACCAGTAAGTTACTATATAATTAATCAATATAAATAGAAGTAGGCATAGTTTCTGTCGATTAAATGTTTATTTTCTATTATTTTAGCTTTTAATTATAAATATTTAAATTAATTAAAAAAATCGCTTGAAACAGGATTTGAACATTTTTACATTTAAAATTAATATTTATTTAATTATGTAATTCAAGTTTACAAGTAGTTAGTGTAATTCCATAGATATATCTGTAATTAAATATGGATTATGTATGTATATAGTCACATTTATATAAGTACTTAGTGATATGTTAGAAAAATAAATTCTACTGCAATTAGCACATAGATAATAAGTATATGTTCCGCTAAATTAATATTTCTTAATTCATCTGTACCTACGTATAAAGGTAAGAAAAATAGCAAATGACATGCGCATCTAAAATATTTCTCTAAAATTACTGATTGAAGTAAGTTTAGTTTAGCACTGATCCCCTAACCTTTCATAAAAATTGCCAAAAGAAATTAAATATGAAGAAGATATATTTTTCAGAGTACATATGTTTTGAACAGATCTGTTAACAAATTTTAATAAATAATAATCAAATAGATTGTTTCGGACAATTTGACATCTACCGCCGTGTGAAACCTTGGAAAAGACTGATCCTTATTTCGGGCCTGTATTTTCATATCAATAAACAAAATGTAAAAATCAATTTATCAACCGTAATTTTATTGCATGTAAGTGATTGATAGATTGTAAATAATTTGCTAATTACATTTTCTTGTCGTAAATAATTTTTGTAATTAAATTGTTTATGAAGTTTACATGAAATGAATTAAAAATAGGCTGCCTATAGTTAATACTTAAGCCAGACTCATCAGTTGACTAATGAGCTTTGCTGAAATTATTAGTTTTTAATTTTTGAAATCAGTGCTAGTATCTGCTGCATTTTTTTTTAAATTTTGAATAAGTGCTTTTTTACATTTACATTTGTACCTACATTTTGTTACAAAATAGTAAATTCCGATCAATTTTGTGAGCACATTTGTACTAATTAAAGGTATTTAAATTTCATTTTTCAAAAATTATTTTCTAACGAATTTTTTTTTTTATAAAAAAACTATTTTGTTCACTAAGATCTTTAAAATCAGTGTCTTATCTAAAATAGTTCAGTTATAATCACAGATATAGGCTCTCTACCACGTAATATTACATACATTAATATTTGTTACTACCTACTAATCTAAGCAAGTAGCAAGTAGGTATAGATTATGTTAAGAAATAATCAAGTTCATTAATGTTTTCAAATACCTCTAGTTTTATTTTTTATTTCAAGGACAAAATAGACTAGGTTCAATGTACACTATTTATACCGATTAACGGATAATGACACATTAGATTAAATTTCTTTAATTTTTTCGTATTATTTTTTTGGTTATTTACATTATTTGCATAATATATCAAAATTAGAAGAAAAAATTATATTCAAATAAGGTCAGGGTTTAAATGTACATTGTACATGTACATATCTATATTGTGCTTTCAGATATCGATATGTATATGATTACGATAATTTGCATATGTTGAACGTACATACATATAAAGTATTACTTAATTGTAAAAGAAACCGCCATTTAATATATATGGGAAATCCCCGTTAAAGCAAAGTTCGCTTAAATTGCATTTAAGGTTATTTTTTATATATTTTATTTAAATATGTTCAAAGAAAGATAAAATTACAAAGAAAGATATTTAAAAAAAAAAAAAAACAAAAACCCAAATTAATCACACTGATCAATTGACATTTTACCGAACAATATTTTTTGAGTGATGGCACAAAAAAATTCAACAGATTTACAATAAAGTACATTGAACTTTCAAAATTGTCTGCGCTTTTGATGTGTAAAATTATATGTTAATTTTTTTATAGACATACTTACATACAACGTACCTAATATACGTAATGACATGATTGTAATATTGTGGAATCAGTTTTAACAATTTATTTTTGCAGTTATAATATCTAGCGAACCAACAAAATTGCAAAAAGTTTAACAAATAAAGGTTTTAGTTAAGGTTATGTAACTAATTTGTATTTTGGAGTTAGACTATGGTTATATCTACAAAATATTTTGTATAAAAAATTACAAAATAACAAAAAAAATATAAAACGTCCAAAAATGGCTGCAAAAATACAGAAATTCAAAGAAAAACAAAATTATTAAACAAACGTATTTCTACAATGCTTAACTTTTGTATAAAAGTGTATAAAAAGGAGCTTGTGGACTGTTCATAATATCATTATAGTAACTAAACCATGCCTTTATAAATTTCTACGATTGCTGTACAAAAATAAAAATTTTGCCGAGACGCCCTAATTAACAGAATTTGAATCATTTATGAGACAATTATATTTAAAACCAGTTAAGACGATTATACTACGCTAATTACCTGTATGAGTACCTACTTAATTTTCTGTTGTATTTGTTGTATATATTTTGAGTAAATTGAATACAATAAAATTTATTGCAGTGTCATAACGGTAGGTCATAAAACTTTTTGGTCTATTAATAAAATCTTAATTTTTATATTCTCTATGATTTTCATTATATTCATTTTTTCCGTAATCTAAATGTTTTTCGAGTAATGATTAAGAATCCTAGAAATTACATAAAATTGATTATACACTGCCATAACAGTAGATCTTAGGGTATTATAACTTTGTTGCGGAGTTTGTAAAGCCCCTAAATACTCATTGTAGAAATTTTTTTTTAACACCATTGTCTTTCTTTGTGAGATTCTATGTCGAAATATGCATCCGTCCGTCCGTTTGTCCGTGATCAAGATTTCGGCTAAACGACTGAAGCTAGAAGCAGTTTATTCAGTACTTCTCGAGTAAGTCATCCATTGTTTTTGGAGTAAATCGGGCAAAGTATAGGGGAGGCTGTGGTACAATGGACACCTAATTTTGATATAAACCATTCATTTACAACGGCTTTTTCAATTAACCGCGAGATCAATTTAAGTTTTCTTTTAAACTTTAGTGGTAAAAACAAATTTTTCATTATTGTTGTTTTGTCTATTTGCAGAAGGTCAATTTGGAAAATTAAGATTTGCAAAAACATAAACTTTTTTTGGGAAATACCCATAAAGATAATTATTGCTATAATAAATTTCTTATTTTATTATTAAAAAAACCAATTGTTAACCAAAAAAATAAAAAGAAAATCGAAATTCTACGGAAAAACCAAAATACATATACTAAAAACCACAAATTAAATATGTACCTACCTTATAATATCTACAATTTGTAATAATGATGCATTACTAAAATTCTTTGACAACAATAAAAATTTTAAATATTTTAAATTATGGTAATAAATCTTATGTAGTAGAGAGTTGCGACTTATGTGTCATTAGATAATAATTGTTAATATTTAAATTACCATTTCTGAGAAATAAAAATTAGGTGTCCTATACCTTTAAAAAGTAGAAAACTATAATCAACCGTATCACCGTACTCAGGTAGTACTCAAATTACATTACTGACGCATACCCTCAGTTACATTTTGTATTTACTTTGAATATCATCTAGTTCTAGTACATATTTGACAGTTGAATTTTAGATATTTATTTTTAAAGAAAAATTTAAAATGACGTAAGTTTTTTTTATATGTTTTAAATTTTAAGTGGATTATGTGCGCAAAAATCTTTTAAACTTTATTTTTATAACATCTTTAAGATATATGTACTGTACGTACATATATGTGTCGTTTCCTTCCTTATATAAAACTAATTCCGATAAACACCGCATACGCATAATGAATTTAATTAAACATATTACAAGGGCATAGGAAAACGTCTGCGAACCTGCATTGCATTTTATTTGTTGTTATTTAAACAATCGAAAAACTGTTATTAAACAACAAATATTTCATGTTCAGCACATAAATGAGTTTATTGGCTTCTATGCGAATTGTTTCGTTTTAAAATATTCCACATTAAACTAAAACTTTTGTGTTATTAAATTAACCATAAATAATGATATAAAATAAATTGCGATAATAACAATAAATTAAATAATAATAATAACAATTATTATTTTGTATTCATATATAAAAACAAATAAAAACAATGCATGTGAATTTTAATTATTAAAAAAATCGTTTTTGAAGAGGAACGAGGAATCGAACCGCCATTTTTCAACAAAGTGCCAATAGTTACTAAAAGATATTATTAGTGTTACCTATAATCGTTCTATACGAAATCAAAAACTTTTTTTATTTATATTTACTTCTATATTTTTGGCTATAAATGAAATATTTTTGTTTATTATGATATTACTCGGTAGTTGAACAATGAATTTTGAATCACCTCAAAAATGTTATTTCAATTGTGTGTTTCAATAAGAATGAAGAAGAGCAGCATTATTTTTTATTATTTGATTGGGATTAAGGGTACGTGTTTTTAATGTTGACCATATAAAATAATTTGTTTTAAATTTTATTTTAGTACTTTACTTTACATACCTTTTTAAAAAATTGTTGACGGATTTGGTCAATTTTTGCTTCTTTCTTCTAATAGACGTAAATAAATTAATAAAATTTAGCGTTAAAATAATAAAATATAGCGTTTGAGTAGCCTCTTTCAAAAATATTATATAATCATATAAATGTAGTTCGATTCCTCGCTAAATTCTTATTCAACAAAAAAGCATCAGAAATGTAAAAATCTATTTAATTGTTATGAAAATGCACAACAATTTTTTTTTAAAAAATTGTTAATTGGAGGTTATACATTTATCTATTAATCTGTGCGTTAAAACACCGGAACAACATTTTTTTTAATATACGATAAATTAAGAACCCTCGTGCGAATAATCATAATTGTATAAAATTGCATTTTAATTGTAAAATGTAATTTGTAATTTAGTAATAATTTTTCTTCCGATTTAATTATAGTTCATATAAAAAAATTCCAATTTTTAAGAAGTTAATTTAGATTTAAATCATAAGTAGGTGTGTAACATGACGGATTTTTTTTTATAATCTTTTTTGAATTAATTTAATATTTAACGAAAACGAAAAAAATCTATTCCAAAACTAGTTGACAATATTGTATCTACATATATATCATATTATGACGTATGTAATGTTAATAAACAATTTTTCTCACCATCGTGATTTATGGTAAATGTCGTGTTCAACAAATAATTTGTTGTTAATTATCTTATTAGCAATTTGTAGCCTGTGTTATGTAAAACGTTGTTTTGTTGTGACTTATAATTGGATCACAACTTAAATAAAATCATCTGTGTATAAATTATAATATTAAAATCCATTAGAGTGTAAATAAGTATTTTTTTGTTGGTGTGACTTTTTATTTCAATTGGTAAAAAAGTGTTATTGTTGTTGGTTGTTTATAGAAAATATACAAAATTGAAAAAAAAAAATTATTAAAAAGTGTTATATAATCTTTTTTTTTTTAAAATTTTATTATCATTTAAATTGCAAATTTTGTTGGTTGTAGAAAATAATAAAATAATTCTTTTGATAATTTTTTTTTAATATTTAATAGCTGTGGTACAAAAATAATTTTTTAAAAATATCGAAAAACTATCAAAAATGTACGTGCATATTTTAAATTCAAAAATAAATAAATTTTTTAACAAAAATATGGTATTTATTTACCACTTACACTTACATCAATGCAATAATATATTTTTAACAATGTCAATTATTTTTCAGAAGTAGCGAACAACTCAACGAGGAGGAGGCCCACATAGCCAATCAAAAAATGAAAAAAGACAAAATTATTGACGGATCATACATAAATGATGCACTTAAATGTTCCTCATTAGACATTACCATATCAAATGACGAACCACATGGTGGACTGAAAGGTTCCAACGAGTATATTTGTAAGTAGTTAAAAAGCGACAAATTATTGCAATCTATAGTTGAATTGTATATTTTTAACTATACGGTATAAAGTTGTATTTACTATAGTTACCATATTTTATAACCGACTTGCACTCTTTATTGAATAATTTCCTATCGTTTTATGTTTGGTTACATAAGTTGATAATAAAAGTCGGAAGTCATGCCTCAGAAAATTTCTTGCAACTCGTATAATTTTTTTTTTTTTTTCTTAAGTATTTACAATTTAATTGCTATTTGTATACGGTCAATTGGATACAATACAAATTATTATTGTTTTTTTTTTTTAATTTTTTTTTTCATGATAATGAAATTGTGCACCTTGAATCTTGAAAATACGCAAAAATTATGAATACAAGTGAAAGATAAATAGAATTAATTATTGGATGAGCTGGTACTTTCTTTTGAAATATGGGATACAAAAATGGGATACATATTTAACTTTTTTAAATTTCTTTAACACTAATTATAAGAATTGCCAATATATAACTTGTTGGTTAATTTACCATAGAAAAAACCCCAAACAATTCACAATAAAAGTAAACCCTAAATCCAAAACACCTTTGAGCCATTAAGTAATAATAAAATATTAAAATAACGACTTTCTATTCAAAATTTCCATTTGTTTACAGTGACTGCAGATGAGAAAACTACTACACCAAATTTTAGGCTAAGTAATATTAAAAATTGGGCTAAACGAAAAGCACAGAATACATTTACCGAAAAAATGCTATACAAAAGACTACCAATCCTAAAATGGTTACCTGCGTAAGTTCTCATTACGTTATCATCAAGGCATATAAAAAGAATTTCTTTGATTCAAATCCACAGATACACAAGAGACGATGCAGTTGGTGATTTAGTCGCCGGTATAACAGTTGGCCTTACCGTAATTCCTCAGGCACTTGCATATTCTGGAGTTGCCGGTTTACCTGCTGCTGTAGGAAACTTTTTATCTACTTTTTAATTGTTCGGTATAATCTAATTGTAACATTTTCAGTATGGTCTCTACGGTTCCTTTGTTGGATGTTTTGTATATATATTTTTGGGCAGCTGTAAAGATGTTCCTATGGGTCCAACAGCTATTGCGGCGCTATTAACCTATCAGACAGCCGGTGGTGTTTGGCAAAAAGCTGTACTTCTAACATTTCTGGTTGGTGTGATCGAATTAATGATGGGCATATGTGGACTTGGATTTTTAGTTGATTTTGTATCTGGGCCTGTTTCGTCTGGTTTTACATCGGCTGTAGCATTGATCATTGTTACGTCTCAAGTTAAAGATGTATTGGGCATTACAGCCAGGGGTGGTACATTTATTGATTTTTGGAAATCTATATTTGCCGACATCCATAATACTAAGGCATGGGACACGGTACTGGGATTGACATGTATAGCTGTGCTGCTAATTATGAGAGTATGATTTTCGAAAAAATTTATTTAAAAAGGGCATTGATCAAAATGACAAAATTATAGATATTGGCAACAGTTAGAATTGGTCCCGAGGAAGACGAGCTTAAGTCGAAAACACACAAAACAATAAACAAAATTCTGTGGCTTGTTGGAACGGCAAGAAATGCAATTTTAGTGCTTGTCTGTGGTGCCATTGGCTATACATTCCAAAGTGCAGCTGGTGCCCCATTTAAATTAATCGGAGAAGTTCCGGCTGGTATTCCAAACTTTCAACTACCGCCATTTTCAATAGAATCAGGATCGAATGAAACATTTTCGGAAATGGTGGCTAGCATGGGATCGGGACTTATTGTTGTTCCATTAATTTCGTTAATGGAAAATATAGCAATTTGTAAGGCGTTTGCTAATGGCAAGCCGGTCGATGCAACACAGGAATTGATTGCTATTGGTACCGCTAATATTGCTAATTCATTTGTGCAAGCATTTCCGGGAACGGGATCGTTAAGTCGAAGTGCTGTGAATAATGCTAGCGGAGTAAGAACACCGTTGGGAAATTTGTATACAGGTGAGATACGGTTAGATTATGATTTGCAACTAGTTAATTACCTAATGAAATGTAAACATTTCAGGATTACTTGTTATCCTTGCTTTGCAATTTTTTACCCCATACTTTGCCTTCATACCTAAACCTACACTAGCCGCTGTCATAATAGCGGCCGTTGTATTTATGGTAGAAGTGAAAGTTGTCCGGCCAATGTGGAGAAGTAAAAGTAAGTGATCCATAATACGTAAACCTAATTGACAAAAAAAAAATTATTTTTTTTGTTTTTATTTCTATAGAATCAGATTTAGTACCTGGTGTCGGAGCTTTTATAGCCTGTTTAGCGTTTCCGCTGGAAATTGGAATTCTCATTGGAATAGCCATTAACATGATATTTATCCTATATCATGCAGCACGGCCAAAAATTTCCGTTGAAACTCTAGTAACATTGCATGGTTCCGAATATCTCATCATAACACCAGATCGATGTTTAATATTTCCGTCAGTCGATTATGTACGCAATTTGGTGACGAAACAATCAATTCGACAAAATCTACCAGTGGTTATTGATTGTTCTCATATATATGGTGCCGATTTTACGGCAGCTAAAGTTATCGAATCGATAACGCAAGATTTCTCCAAACGGGAGCAACCGTTATTTTTCTACAATTTAAAACCCAGTGTATGTGCTGTCTTCGAAGGATTGTCACCGATTGATTTCTTTGTATATTATCGTGAAGAGCAGCTGGATGAATTACTTAAAGAACGAGCGTACAAACCTAAGCAAGTGTTGGGCGTTTAGGTTTTTTTTTTTTTAAATTTTAGTTTTAATGTAAGCTGAATGTGAAATATGAATTTTTTCTTCTTAAATTTAAGTCACAAAAAAAAATAGTATTGTAAAGTAATTTATTATTATTTTGTAACACTCAATGGCGTTTATTTTACTTAATTAATTACTTAAGATTTTTTTTATATTTACAGTGGCATGATTTTAAAATGATGAGTTTAATATTTTTTTTTCTTTAAATTGCATAAAAATTATGTTACGATGACATTGTCGTTCAATTCAGGTCAAAATAGGGATTTTTCGATTGTACGCCATTGTATTACTCATATTTATAAGAAAATATATTTCCTTTATCATTTTAACAATAGGTACGTAGATATTTATCAAGTTGAGAATAGGTCAGATCATAGAAATAAAAAAAAAATGAAAGTATTACTATTTTATGTGCCCAGATTAAGGAATTATTGTTAAGAATTATCATTTGTTTATACATATAATTTATATTTTACTTATTTTATTTTTAATTAATTTATATTAAATGAAGCCTTATGCTCACTAGGCCTATTGTACCTACATATATATAGAGGGAGTTTCCCGAAAAAATTTACCAATAACTTTACGATTAAAGTATTATATTACTTTAGGAATGGAAAGAAAAGTATTGAATAGAACTTTGTACTTTTATATTGTAGAAAGACGGACCACAAGGTATCAAGAAGCAAGTCTTGTAATGTGGAACGTAATGTAAATGTTACAAAATTGAAAATATAATAAAAATAAACGCTATAAAGAAGAATTTTTATTATAATCAAGATGTGTCTTACTCAATCACCTGTCCATAGTAATATTTAATTTTTTTTTTTAATAGTTATCAATATTGGTGCATCTAGGATCATCAGATATAAGTATCAATAAAAACTAACAGCAGATTAAAATTCAATTATTGAAGAAGCTAAAGCGAGATGGAAGAAGTGGGTTGAGGTGAAGACTTTAGCAACAAACAGTGCGATAGGTGCTTTTTGTTGATGCCCTATGAACCCTCGTCTCAGAGTAGAGGATCAGATGATGATGTGTTAGGATTATAACTAGAATAATGTACGCCCAATGTAATTTGTGATTCTCTCAATGAAGAACGTTGAACAATAAATTTCAAATAGAGAATTAAATACGAAAGTAGGCATTTTCTAAGCACAAATGACAGCTTTTAAAAAAATTGTCTTGGAATACTCACGCCAATAGCCGTAGAGATAAGTGGAGTCAAATTTAAATTCAAAAAGAACCATATTATGTGCAGAAAATTATGTTATCTTGAAGGTGCAAAAAGATGGATGATTGTATACAAAAAAATGTACTATTCTTCAAATTTATATTTAATTAAAAAAATAATTTTAACAAACCCTTACGAAACTACGTAAACAGTGTATCCTCATTGCGAATGTACTCTCCAATATCAGACTGATGAAAACAAACAGTTGTCAATGGATCGGCTGATTTGCATTCAGCTGTCGATCGAGCAGCAACACCAAAACCCAATGGCAAATCGTTCATTGAATACACAATAACTCCTTGATATTTTGGAGTATTTTCTGTAATTCTTCCCAATCCCGATTTGGGAATATGATTACCATACAAAAACTGTTGTTCACATGATGATTTTACCCAAATTTTGTATTGAGCATATGGAGCTAAGTAATTTAGAGCTGTTATGTGAAATCTGAATTTATCTGATTTCGTGAATTTTCCTAAACATGTTCCCACACAGATTAGTTGTTCAGGCTTAAGGCTTTCGGCCCATTTTAGTATTTTTTCGGATACATAATAAATTCTATTTTGTTGTTCTCGAAAGCAGTATGTTCCATCTGAGCGATCGATTAAATGTTTTACATTTGCTCCAATACTGAAATTACAAATATTTTTGTAGTTATGTAGCAGAATATTTAGAAATCTTACTATTTAGTGAGTTTCTCAAAGAAAATTTTTGCTCTTTCATCACTTAGTCTTTTCATTTTGTATTAAGTTTAAAATGTAAATGGATTTGTTAGTTTTAATCACGTCTTTTAAATAATTCCTTTGAAAAATGAAAACTCCACGTGTTTTGTATTTTTTGTTGTGACAGTTCAACTTTCTATTTCGCCATTTTTGGTGTTACCATGGCGTGAACATAGATCTATTCTACTCTGGATTGTATCTATCATTTTTAAAATTAACTGGAGAGTATTTACTAAAGAGTGGCTTCTCATATAAAAAGCAACTCTCATATAAAAAATTAAAAATTAAATACACAATCATATCTTTTTCTCTTTTTATAATTTAATTACTTATTGCTCTTTTTGACATAATAATAATAATATAATAAAACTAAATTAAAGTAATGTACATTATTCATAACTAAAAGAGAATTTGTTACAATACAGTACCAAGATATCACGTAAAGTTTTCTTTTTTCGCTAAGCATTAATTTGCATACATTAAAATTAATGATCATTATTAAATAAAAGAATAATTTTAATTATTATAACAATATTTTATTTAGAAACCGCAAGATGGTGCTGCGTCCTTTTAATTTCGTTAAGTGAACGTAGCTCGTTTTTAACTGGACGGCAAACGTCATTCATTTTGATCATTGGAATTTCATTTTTTCTGATATTGTTTATTTTTATATTTGTGTAATTGTTGTTATTCATTTTATTTAGTCGATTTATAAGTCAATCACAATATTTTTTAATAGCAATAAACAACTTATCTACTTGGTTTCATTTGAGGTAAGAATGGTTTTTGATTTCATGGCCTGTAATGGCTTGGATAATTTAATAATTAATTTTAATTATCCCACAAAACAACTTTCTCTTTTATCATCTGCTTGTCCCTAATTTATGTTCCAACAGAAAAACACTTTTAGTAAAACTCCGGTTTATAGGGGGACGAATTAAAGATGATTAACAAAAGAATTATATTATATTGACCTAGTCTGAATTAATAAATTTATTTTAAATAGTGAAGATTCAATGATATAGTAGACCTGTAAACTAATGTTTTAAAAACAGTAAGCCTAAAGATTTCATTCGGTCCGGTTAAATAGATTTTTTGTCTTCATAGAGAATGGTTGTCGTTAACTCTTAAGTCTTATATAATGTTACATTTTAATTGGTTCTAATATTAAGTCATACAATATATAAAATTGTTAATCAAGGGATGAGCAAAGGGAGATGCTTTACGCAAATTATTATATCAATTGAACGGGGTTATCCAAAGGTTAATTGTATATTTACAATATAAATAATGCTTCTTTATCAAGAATACTCTAGACTAGACTTTGCCTCTAATTAAACGCTATAAAACTGCGATCAATTAATAATGTAAAAATTAAAAACAATCGATATTAATTTAATTATAAGTGTAGTCTTACATCATCATAGACTAATTTTAAGTTCGTTACAATTAATCAATAATTACATAAGGGGAGCCAATTTTTGTATTTGTATTGTCTGATAGATTGCTTAATTCTACCATGTGTAATTTTGTTAAATTAAATTAAATTAAATTTGGTTTAAAATGTATTAAAAATGAAGTCACAATATAAATGATAATAGAATATTTACATATGGCGATAAACCTCCGAAATACCAACCTGGTTAATTGTAACGAATAAAATTATAGTTCGGCGTAAAAATGTCTAGTCACTGAGTAAACGACTTTTTAATAATATTGAATATTACACGGTTTACGTTTCCTATAGTAAGCATGCAAGCAGATCTTGTTTATTTTATTTTGAATTCAACCTTTGTCCAAACAAACCATAATAATTTAAATAATAATATTCGACAAGCTGTTGAGTGGCTTTCGTCGGCGCTGTGCACTAAGTATAAATGAAACATTTATGGTAAAGCGTTTTATATGTGGAGACAAGTGAATTACATTCATGTTCGTTCTTTAATTATTATCGTACAGAATACAAAATAAGTTGTTTTGGTTAAAAAATAAGTTCAGAAGTACGTAGTTATCGTGAGTTTAATGAACTGGAAAAGTGAATGTTGTTCTGATAAATCAATTTTGGTTTATAGGTATAGAAAAAAGCTCAAGCTAATTGTTAACTTATTTACCTTGTAGCTGAAGCACTGATAACAGTTTTTTTTTTATTAACACACATTTTTTTATTATCTAGACCAGGCTCGTTCAACCCACAGCCAGCGGATATTTAATCGTTAGTGTTAGTGCATTTTATGGTGGCCCAACATTTAATTCTTCTTCGATTAGTGAAATCTGTATTTTTTAATTTCTAATATTTATACCTGTAAGAGCGTAATATGTGACGGAGTTTGTAGCACCTACTAATATTCATTGCAGACAAATTTTTTTACCAATATTTTTCTCGTGAAATTTTAAGTCGATTCCGACAAAACAGCTGAAGCCATAGCGCTTGTGACAACTTACTAAGTAAGTACTGCTAGAGGCAAATCTCTATTTTTTTTTTTTTTTGGAACAAATCGAATAAGGTTTAGGAATGGTATGCGGTAAAATGTTACTTTGTGTTTGTGTACATAATTTCGAAATATTTTTTTCTAAGCACTATTTAAAACTAACTTAATACGGATATTACGCAGTAATTGGCAATATTTTTTTTCCAGAACAAAAAATGCTAATGAAAAGCTATATTCCATTTTAACTCTTTTGTATGTGTATGATTTTTTAATAGAAACAACCACATTTTTTAAATGTACACAATAACAAGAGGTAGCAAATAGCCATGTACATATGAATATGTCAAGGAATAAAATTACTGTTATCAATTTAATTTATTATAATTTTAGATTTAGATTATAAGCCAGACAATATAATTTTATTTGACTTGTGATTTTATTGTCGTTGACAATTGTTTTTATCAATAATTATATTATAATATTTTCAGTTTACATATCGTTGATTTTGCTGTGTAGAACGAATAATAATATGGGAAAAAATGTTCCACAATTGTAACCATTGTAAATTGTACTAAGTTTAGATTCTTGCAGTCCAAAAATTAAGGTCCCCCGAAATCGAACAGAAACAAATGTAAATAAAATATAATAAATGCGTTTAGAAAAAAATAAATATGATAGTGAATTATATAACAAAATGATCCATCCTATTACACAAGCCTCTCTTCTTAACACTTAAGCTAATTTATTGAATCCAACCTACTTTTATTAAATTCAATTTCAAGTTTTGATTACAACCAAAAATAGCTCGTCCAAAGTTCAATTTGAATAAATTGTAGTGTTTACTGGTTATAAAATGCTTTGAAATATTTATCATTTGTAAAAGATCACCTAGACGAGATAATTAAAATTTGGTTTATTTTTTCTTTCAGCATGAGTTACTAAATGTGTAATTAATAAATGAATATAGTTAGACGTGTTTTACATTTCGACGGAACCGTGTAATAATTTAGACAGAAAAATAAAAAACGGAATTTCATATAATACCTACAAAATGATAAGTCGTGACTTCCTTTATTTTTCATCCGAAAATGATCCAGGCACTTTTGACAATGATCATTTGTCACCGAATTTACCTTTGCCAAAATTGGAAGACACTCTAGATCGATATTATGAGTCTTTGAAACCGTTTGGTACAACTGAAGAATTGGTAAAATCGAGAAAAATTATCGCTGAGTTCAAAAGTGGCATTGGCAAAAAATTACAAAACATTTTAGAGGAACGAACAAAAACACATAGAAATTGGGTAAGTAATTTGTTTAATTTTAATTAAATTGTGAAATTACGCAAATTGTACAATATTTTATTTAAACAAAAACAAAATGATTAAGGCTCATTCACAATAATTGTTACCAATTTTTGATTAGCATACTCGATTGGCACTCCATTAATATTAATAATAACTTCCAAATTTAATTTGTCAAATTCCGGTTTTGGATCCGTATATATTGGTGGATTAATTGGGTAGAAATCCGGTAACGGTGCAATAATTATTGGAGGTTGTGTGGCGATAATTTGATAAATTGGTGGTTGCTCAGCATCTAATTTTTGTTCCTTAATATCCTTTGGCATACTGTTTACAGCAGCGAGGCAAGTCACAAATACGAAAATAAATAGTTTCATGGTTACAATCAAAATAATAAACAATTTTTTTTCAAACGTTTTCTTTCACTAAGAATTAAAAACAAAATTGTCTCAACCTTTATATAAC
The DNA here is from genome assembly GCA_026745375.1 of Platyura marginata. Lineage (NCBI taxonomy): Eukaryota > Metazoa > Arthropoda > Insecta > Diptera > Keroplatidae > Platyura > Platyura marginata. The sequence continues at coordinate 613 of JANSTT010019221.1, read as the reverse complement.
GCAATATTTTGAAGAATTATTACTAATTTAATTATACCTAACGATAAGGGAATTGGTATCAGTTTCGAATGATCATAAAATTTTATTGCAGTATTGTTTAATAAAATATTTCTATAGGCTGCATCAGATTTTAATTGACAGAGTAAGACCAGTTTTAATTTTCTATTCTACAATATCTTAAATGTTTGAAAAATCTCTAACAAATATAAGCAATGTAAGCAATTTTTTTTGTATATCCTGAAAATAGTAGAAAAGAAAGATTTTGACGAGTAGTAAGAGAGATGATTTTGAAAAATTTGTGAAAGGAAACATTTAGAGGACGCTCAAGTCAAGGCTTAAGAGCGGAGAAGAAGTAGACAATTTTTTTCCAGTAGCTGATGAAAGATTCTTTCGAAAAGAATTATTTAATTTTTCTCTAAAAGCTACTTCTATTAAATCTTTTATTGTTTTCTGTTCCATCGGCAACTTTACTGCGCCAATCTGCCAATATTTCTCGTGATGCAGAATGCAGTTCTTAATTTGTATAGAATATTCTATTTATACCCGTATGATGTTAATCGAAGGGTATTATAACTTTGGTACGGAGTTTGTAACGCCCCTTAATACTCATCGT
>JANSTT010019220.1:0-11922 GCA_026745375.1 Platyura marginata | reverse complement strand
GGATATACATAAGTATATAAGTAGGTACATTATTTATGTTTATGTAGTAATCTAGAGAGTTGGATCTATTACAGAAATGCACATAATGAACACAATTTTCAGGTAAAAGGATTGGCTAAAGAAAGTAATCGAAAAGTTTTTTTTGGATTTTGGAAATTTTCTTTTGAAAATTGTTCTTGTATATTATTAGTACACGATGCTGTCCTAAATATGACGAGTATTATAGAAATTAATAAAGCTCCCATTGAGAATTACTTACTTAATAATAAATATTAAATGAATAAAGTTTACTTTAGCATTTTTTTTTTTTTTAATTTTTGGTGAAAATATTTTTTATTAGTAGAGTCGAAAAGTCGAAAAGTTTTTTATTCTCGAAATATAAAAATGGCTGAAATATTGTAGATGGCTAAAATATCAAACTAGTTAATATATTCAAGATGGCTGAAATATCAACATGGCTGATATATTTAATATGGTTCTAATATTCAAGATGGCTGAAATATTAAACTAGCTACTTTATTCAAGATGGCTGAAATATTAACATAGCTGAAAAACTCAATGCCTATTGCTAAGGCATTTATGTAATATAGTTTAAATATTCAACATGGCTGAAATGTTATCATGGCTGAAATATTTTCATGGCCGAGATTTCAACATGGCTGCAATATTTAATATAGCAAAAATATTCAATATGGTTGAAATATACAACATGGCTTAAATTTTAATGTTCAACATGGCTGAAATATCAACGTGGCCGAGATATGGCTGCAATATTTAATATATAGTAGCAAAAATATTCAAATATGGCTTAAATGTTCAACATGGCTGAAATATCATCATGGCTGAAATATTATTATGACATAAATATCAACATGGCTGAAATATTCAACATAGCAATAATATTCGATATGGCTGAAATGTTCAACATGGCTGAAATATCAATATGGCCGAGATATCAACATGGCTGCAATATTTAATATAGCAAAAATATTCAATATGGTTGAAATATACAATATGGCTTAAATTTAAATGTTCAACATGGCTGAAATATTATCTTGACTGAAATATCAACATGGCCGGGATATCAATATGGCTGAAATATTCAACATACCAATAATATTCGATATGGCTGAAATGTTCAACATGGCTGAAATAACAGCATGGCTGCAATGTTAAATATATCAAAAATATTCAATATGGTTGAAATATTCAAGATGGCTTAAACCTTCAACATGGTTGAAATATCTGTATACCCGACTACAATCTTCCATCGAAAATAATGCCTACGAGTTGTATTTTATATAAGATTTTGTTTTTTTTTTAATTAATTTGAAAAAAGTGGTGTTTTTTTTAAAACATAACGTTTAACGACAAAACGTGAATAAGTCAAGGAGAGAGAAAGCCATCTGACACAAAATTGACATAGAACTACATCCGATTAGATTCCAATAATCTAAAACGAGCCCTTATCTATTCATATATAAAAGTAATGAATTATTATCATTTGAATTGTGAAGAGTTATCCCATCCACTTAGGCATATCTCGTCTAAAATTCCAAAAAAAAAAAAAAAAAAATCAATAAACAAGGAAATGCAAGGGATTACTGGAACGAGTAGAACGATATGAAATCTTCAATAAAGTATATTTTCTGTTGAAGTTTGGTTCGATCACCTCATTATTATATAAAAAATGTCTTTGGGGGTTTTTTTTTTCTTCTTCTTTTTCTTCTTCTTAAAAGATCTTAAAGATTACAATAAAACACTGTAGTAGTAGTAGTAGTCGGTATACGACATCATATTTTATAAATATATTCATGGCATATTTATTGCATTTATCAAAAATTTTGTATTCGTATACAAAACTTCACTTTCAATATGAGACTGAATAAAATCTAAACTAAGACTGAATTCAAATAAATTACGTACATTGACATTGCATTTCAACTAACTTTGTTTAGAAACAAGAAGAAAAGTTTGAGTTCAATTTATTTCTACAAACAAGTAAATATACAATTTTCTTTACATCGTACACGGTATCTATATATGGATGTAGTAATGTAAAAATGTACCATTCTATAGGTAAGTATATATAGAGGTAGACGCGCTTTATGTGTATACATACATACAATAGGTACCAGTGGAAAATGTTATTTTCTAAAAAGAAAAATCTTATTCAATGTTTGTTCAAATCAAAATATTTATATTGTTAAGTAAATGGAAAACATAAATTTTAAACAATTTAAAATATTTTATACAGAAATAATACAAAAGACGCCCAGACGAATTTTATTATGTTCCCTCCTATAACATCTATACATTTTTATGTAACACGGATAAAAGGATTCAATCACACAAAATATTATTGTACATTTTTGTGTTACCTCTGACTAATATTAAATTCTCGTAGCGCACAAAGATGCTTGGGTTTTATATACATACATGGAATCGATGTCTTCCTTTTTCATTTTTTTTTTTCTTTTTTTATTTTTTGTGTGAAAATATCATACCAAAACTAACCAGTTTGGTGAGTTGAATTTTCCAGGATGTATCGCATCTGTCCAATTTCCTTCTAAATCGCATTATGTTACTTGTATTTCGAGATGTGCACTGGTATATAATGGGAATGTCCTGGCAGTACCCGACAGTAATACATTGTGCCGTCAGTGAGATTTCGAAAATACAAATGCTTTTGGTGTCAACTATTTTTCAAAAAAAAAAAATAGGAGAAAAAGAAGAAAAACGTATTTTTCAACAAAATGAACATGGAAAATATTTTATATATTAAATTATTACAATATACTGAATACAGACATATAAAAAGAAAATGGAAATGAATTTTCTTTTTTATTAAAACATTTTTCTTTTGAAGTAGTATTGGTCTGACACATTGATTACATTTAAGTTTTTAGGCCCAAAAATGTACAAATAATTGTGTGTAGTTGTGCAGTTTTATCAATTAAAATGTTTGTCCAAAATTAATGTGACGTTAAGTGTCACTTAATAAAAAAACCTAAAAGTTTTTTTGCAACTCAGTAACAACTACTATAGGAACACAACGTCAAATTTGAAATGAAAATAGTCACAAATTTGAAATGAAAACGACACTACTTAGAAATTAAACAAAAAATCTGGTTTCATATGAGTAGATTTGTACACTAATATGTGTTAAAATATAACCTATTAGTTGCAAATAATGTCAAAATTTGAATTAAAGCGTGTTATTATCACTTGTCTGATAGAAAAAAGAAAAGTACATTCTTCATGGGGTGAAAAATTAGCTTCAGATGTCTACACACATGATTAATCATTTTTTAGTCATTTTAAAATCACCAATTCCAAATAAATAACATTTCTTAAAACAAAAACAAAAAATTGACCAACTATTTTCCAAAAAATTGTATTTATAAAGAAAATGCTGAAAATTCAAAAAATTAATTTCAAAATATTTTCAATCGGTCATTAAGAATTTTCGGATATTAATAAAAAAAAAATTTTATTTCTAAAAAAAACGTTCCTCGACAAATAAATTGATTAAAGACATCTTCAATATAGCTTCACTATATGGAGCCTCTGTGAATTATTAACCCTCCTACTCCTCCCCACTACTTGTTTGTATATTTTAAAAAAAATGTTTCAATATTGTTCTCTAAAATGAATATTAGTGGTGGCATAGTTGTATGAATGGAATTTCCACCAATTTATATCACAAATGTCACTACTTAAGAGCAGGGTTGTAAAGTAACTTTTTTTTCGAATTTGTTACAAATTTGTTACATTTGTTACAAATGGTAATAAATGTAACAAATGTCACAAATGTCGCAAACTAATACGATTCCGTCCAATTTAATTATGCATTAAATACCCCAACACAAGACATATTCAAAATTGTTCCGAAATATTTCAGAATAGCGAATTGATGACAATCATTGGGTTGAAAAATAGGTACAAATTTTTGTAACAAATACATGTAGCAAATGTAACTTTAATTTCGTCGTGTAACATTTAAATTTGTGACCAGTGACAAATTAGGTAATTTATCGACCATTTATTAGTTTAACAACTCGGCTAAAGAGTCGTAAATATGTTTTACTTCATTTTACTACATAAACATAAAAATAACCATAAAGATACCATATATTTAGTAAAGTTAAAATTTTTAAACTTTAAAAGTAACACCAAAATCGTTAGAATTAAGGGCACGGTGCCAAAGCGATTCCAATTTATATAATGTATGCACGGTGAAGTTTGTAAAATACGATAACTATGCCTTCTTTATTGACTGGGAAAATTGTTTCGGCAACTTATTTGTCATATATTTGAATATAAAACTGGTCTAATTGAGAAAGCCTGTCTGTATAATCGACAAAAACCTCAAGCCAAAACCGATAATCCAAACGTTAAACAACTCCACAATCGTTCTTCAATAGTTTTATCGGGCGTACAACAATATAAAATATGTAACTCTCAAGTCGCAATATAAATTGAAGATTCATTTATGCAGAAATGTGCAAAATTGTCAATTGCGCATATATCATTGCCACTTTTCCCATAAAATTTATAAAATGAACTTTCGATGGAAAATCCTGCAATTTAAATTTCCTTTCTAACCAACCTAACCTAGCACTGATGTGAGTTTTTGATCTTGTACAAATGAATTGATTTCAACTAGTTACAACCCCTATACATAACTATCTATCTATCTAGATCTAGATGGATACAAAGGGCTGGATTGTATTTTCGAAGTAATTGAGTTTAAAACTTCACTCCACAATCGTATTATGTAAAATATAAAACCATTCTAACCCATTCAACCTTTCAATTCAACTTAAGCAAAATTAGAATGGAACTCCAACAGAAACAGACAAATAAAACTTGCATGTGCAATTATCATGAAGACGATTCATTCCTATTCACATTAAATTATAACCAGGTATCGTATAGCTTTAGCTGGATAGTATATAGTTAGTATCTAAGTATATGTAGGTAGAGTGGAATAAGGGAAGGTTATACCGAGGTAATGTATACCTACTCAGTGTGCTATTTATATGCTACATACATACATATAGGGGTAGATACAATTTCATATACTATATGACTTTAGTTCATCTAATTAGTATGAGGTTTTAAGATAGATACTAAGGTTTTTACGTTCAAGTGTGTAGGTAAGGTACAAGTTTCTTAGATTTAGCTTTGTCGAATTTTCGATTAAGAAGTTAGAAAGCAAACTTCTAATTCTAACTTCTAACATCTTTTTCCGAAAATATTTGATTTCATGTGGTGTAGTTCTTTGATCCGTAGCAATACAGACATTTTAGCTTCCGGCTCCGGCTCATACAAACATGATAACTATACAATAATACAGAAGTTAGGTAAGAAGTCAAAGTACTTTTGACTATTTAGTTTATAGAAAAATGCGATATTTTATGTATTTTGTCATATTAATTATTATTTGCACCCGGTTTCAGTGTTTCATTTGCACATATCGTGCTACGGTCTACCATGTAATTTATATAGTAGAAACTTTCTCTGAAATCGTTAGATTTGTACCTACACCATTCTATACGTTGACAATAGACAGGAATTTTCAGTTTTTAGAATTTTAATTTTTTTTATTTTTTTTAGTTTTTTTTTTAGAAATGTGACAGAGATAATCATCCAAAAATGGAAATAAATTTACGGATGAGAATTTAATTATTGTGCGATGACAGATTATAAATTTAATGGAAAGTCACCGGATGTTACCCGTTTTAACGACATCATGCACAGCTGTTCAGACTATGATTTTCCGCGGTTCATAAATTTCATGTAGACAAATGAAAATACTACATGCACGAAAAATGTCATAAAATTGTAATTTACATTTTTCGTTGACTGGTATAATGTTATTGTTATTACATACATTATGCATTATATATTACATACCTTAATACATAGGTGTAGGTTGGTTTGTTAGATATGTAATAGTAGAATTGAACTAAAGAGGTATACATATAATGGAAGTAAGAAATTGAGTTTTGGGGTGTCACACATGATTGAATTTATTTTTATTTCTTTTGAATTAAATTGAATTTGGCCATTTCAGTGCAATTAATTTTACCTCTATTAAATGCAATAGCAGCTCTTGTGGTCCCTTCAAATTAAGGGGCCAAAATCTTTTAATATCTCAGAAATCATTTTGCAATATTTTATTTTTAATAAATCTTCGCACTTTTTTCAATCAATAAACAATTTAATTATTTTGAAATTAAAATTGTTAATTTCTACAGATAAAACTGTCAAAACCATTCAGCCTATCCTACATTATGTCCAACAAAAGGTGGTTTTACTTTTATTGGTTTCAAAGTTATGCACTATTTTTAACCTCTCCTGAAGCAATATGAGAGGAAACCAAAATTATATTCAATTATTCGGAAAACTTCAAAATAACAAAAACCTCAAAAAATTCTAAATTCTAAAAAATAACCGAAAAGTTTTCACCTTACAACCTTTTTAGTATAGTGAAAATTCTAAGTTTCGTTCCGATTTCGCAAATGCTATTACTTTCTCAGAGTATTGATTATTCAATTTTCAGTTCTTAACGATTGAACTTATAATAATTTTATTAATGTTTTTAAGATTTGAATTTTCTTCAATGAATTTGGATAAAAAGCCGAAAAAACCAACAAATAAAGTACATATAGTAGTTAAAATAACAGCAGTTACCTATATTAGTAAAATATACACAAACAAATTATAATATAACTTCTTGAATCTACCGACTATACGCCTCTGTCATAATAATTACATTAAAATTATTTTATCAAAAACCAATTGGTAGCGATATTTCTAAAATTCATAACAATAGTTAGGTCACATTGTTCTCAAATGGATGGTATAAAAGAGAGAGAGACAAAAAGATAATGCGAAATTTTTGGTTAGAATATTGTGACGTACACCTTGGTAAACAGAAATTTTTTATAAAATTTAATTTAAATTAAAAATTAAACGATGGAAAATTTCTTATTTTAATATTTAATAGGTGACGATTTATACTAACCATAAATTATTTATTAATGTTGCCTAATAATTATCAACTAATGACCTCCATTTTTTTTTTTTTTTAAATATTTCTATCCAAATTGTCTTCGTTCTTCCATTTTAAAATTCACTAAACACAAAAACAAACAAAGAACACTTATATGGATAGGTAACAATTAACTAGGTAAATAATGCATAATTAATTATTAATTAATTTCTATTAAATCATTAATTGATTATTTAATCTTAATCAATACACCGAAATATATGAACTGACCATCTGTCATTACCAAGATTTTTAAGAATTTCCTCTTCAACAAAAATTCACATTGGCAGAAAAGAGATGCTGGAATTTTTAAAATAGAGAACCGTTAATATATTATTTCCCTGCAATATTGGTCATGCGCACAGACGTTTTTATTGATAACAAAAATATCCATAGATCTAGTTTAATATGTGTATAATGCTATGCGTTATCATTTGATTGAAAAGGAAATTTGTAATTTAATTAGGATCGTTGTTATAAAATTAGAGACCAGATGGAATTTTAACCGGAGGATATCGTTACAACGCAATAACAATAACAACCATTTCATATATATGGATAAAATAAATTGAGTTCTATAAACGTAGATCGTTGAATGCGATCCGTCATTCATGTATTATGACTTTATTATTAGTTCTATGTACATTATGGATATTATTGAGTGTTTGGATATTTTATCAGGGACATTTATTAACATAGTGAATATTGATGGTGAAGACGTAAACTGTAAACCCAGCCAAATCTGACACTTAAAATACAGTTTTTTAAGTTTTGTTAATTTGTTAATTATTTTTTAACTATCGCTTCTTTATATACAGTCAGTGACAGTGTTTATTTTCGTGGAAATGGTGAATTGAATTAATTAAAGAAAAAAACAATTCTTCTGTAAACAGTTTAACTTTGGTATTTAGTTGTTATGTACATAAATGTTATATGAGCGCACCTCTCCAATGGAATGGCGTCACAAAAATTTGTGGTTTTGTTTCAACTTATCGTAAGTATTTAATTGCCCGACAACATTTAGTGCTAGATTTTGAGGCTTTGTAATATTTCTATATTCTCAATATTCATCAAGCATAGAGTAATGACAGAATTTTTTGTGGTTTTTTTTCTCGTCCCCTCCAATTAGCGGCTTATCATTAATTATTATTTAATTAAATGTCCACATCTAAGCTCCTTCCAAATTGAACCATTGGTAGCCACAAATAGAGTGGGGCCATCAGTGTGCCTAATAAATAATACTAACGGGATGTGTACCTACTAAGTTGCGGTACAACCAGCTAGAAATAACTAGAGCCATTTTTTGCTATTTTCATATCGATGATTATTTGACAAAAGGCTCTAATTCTCATTTTTCAAAATTTTCAGGAGAGAGACAAAGCTGCACAGCATTTCAACGAAGAGATATGACAGTTTAAAAAGCGGTGAAAAACCGATATTTTTTAATGAAATTTAGTAAAATAGTGTTGCCATATAGTGTAAAATATCCCAAATTACTAGAATTCATAAAACAAACCCATTTTTGAAAAAAAATGATGTTAGAGTTTTTTGTCAAATAACCATCGATCTAGTAGAGTACATATTTTGTATACCGACGAAATGTAATTTATTACACAAAACTATTTTAATTTTGTTTAAACTGAAGTGTCACAAAATACTCCACAATAATTGCGATGTCAAAACCATATTATGTATGGTACCTACTTAGAAAACATTTAAACAAACTCTCGTACTTTAGTTTAAACATGTTTTAAACAAAATTTATTAATATACATATATACGACACATATAAATATTGAAATATTTAGTAAGTTTTCGAGAAAGTTTTCCCATAAATTTCCAAAATTGAATTTCTGATACACATTTTCTTTCCTCTACCTATATATATATGTAATAGTTTGTAATGCAAAACTCTTTCGCGCCCAACCCGCCCCATATAACTAGTTTAAAACAGAATATGTACTCCAAAAAAAAAAAACGTTATAAGAAATTTAACAGCCACCTAATTTATTTCTTTTAAATTTTTTAGACATCGTGCCCCATGATTGAGGGAGGTAAATGGACTTTCTTGAGAATGGGTAATTGTAATTATATATTTATTTAAGAAGGATTATCATTTTTAATTGCTGCAATAACGTATTTACAGACAGTTTTTTTGTTTTTTTTTTTGTTTTTTTTTTGTGTCATTACTTAATGGTTTTGAATTATTAATGGATACCATACGAGTACCATCATAGAAAATTTATGGGAAACTAAATAGTTTGTTGTAATTAAAAGTTTTCAGTTTTGTCACGTAATACTTCGTGACAAAATAATTTATTTTCAAGGAAATATATATTTTCTCTAAAAAGGATGTGAAATTAAATTGACTATAAGTACCAACAATATATTATATAATATATTACAAACCTACACACACACACACATACATACACACAAATGGAGTATTATTGATATTTTACTCTGGAAACATATTTCATATCCTATTTTTGGATATTTTCTTGAAAGGGTTCATCGAGAACATTATTTGTGCCATTGCACAAAATGTTCGGACATGTCAATATCGTTTTCGATTTCTTTTGTATTGAGAATGAATTTTCATTTTAAATTATCTTTTCTTTTTTTTTTTCCTTTTTTTGGTTTATTCAATTTATTTGTCGTATTTTTTTTTCTTTCTTTATTTATTTATTTATTGTATCTCGCAGTGAAATAGATTTTTATAGACTGGAAATGTAGCAAATATTGTACGGTTAAATTCAAAACTAAGTACATATTTAAAGTAAAAGCTTTGGGAAAGTTTAAAATAAAAAAATTTCTTATATATAATATAGAAAAATAATAAATTTTTCAGTGGTGGATTGAGAGAATTTAGGATGGGGAACTATTTATACCCGTATGTATAAAATTCCTAAAAAACCGAAATATATCAGAAAAAAATTAATCTTTCGCATCGATATGGTAAGTCATTTCCATAGACAACAGATTTAGAAACATTTATATAAGTAAAAGATTTTTTTTAAATTAAAGGGGGAAGAGTTTAACCTCGGGCCTAAATTAAGTAAGTTATAGCTTACGAATGTCGGGGTTTAACTCAACATTTAATATTTGTTTTGAATTTTTCAAAATGATACAATTTTTTTTTTGATTTATTTAAAATTGTTTCTACAACTTTAAGCTCGCTTTAATTTAAAACACACTATAATTTAATACATAATTTACTTTAATAACTATCTATAAGCCAATTTTAGTTAAAATTCAGACTCGCTTAAGATTAGTAGCTGTGAGCATTGAGTTTTTATAAATTTTCAACTTAAAATACTTAAGAATCCACATCTCATCCACATATTGATGGTTATTTGACAAAAGGTTCAATTAAAAATGGGTTTTTTTATGATATCTGGTAATTTGGGATATTTTACACTGGCAACACTGTTTTACTAAATTTTACGAAAAAATATGGTTTTCCCCGCTTTTTAAACGTTTTCTTTAATGAAATGCTGTGTAAAAATATTTAGTTTTTTCTCTCTCCTGAAAAATTTGAAATATGAGGGTTAGGGCCTTTTGCCAAATAAATATCGATCCATCGATACGTTAGGATGTTGATCTACAGATAATCTACAATCACCGATTGAGAAAATTTAATTGTCGATTCTTTGTATTCATATGTCGATTTAATCGAAAAACATAAAAAGATATGTGTTGACATTCACCATAAATTTGTAAAAATTTGGGACCGAGTTGGAAGCATTTTTTACCAAATAGGGGTCACTAATAGTAACTTTTTCTTCATTTCGAGGTTTTAAAATGTGGCTTCCGCAACTTCAATATGAAATATGCATATAAGTGGAATCGTTGGTTTCAGTTTAGCTTTTATTTGGTGTGTTGCATAATAAGGTGTGACTATTTTTGACCCCTCGTTGACCCCTATACTTTTAAATGGTCATATTCTCACATTTCTTATATGAATTTGGAAAAAAAGTAGAAGATTTTCATTTTTGGAAGTGGATAAAATAGAATGAATATTTGTAAATATTCGTTAACCCTTATAAGACCCCCTCCCCCATATAAAATACCTACTGGATAGCTTTGCTGAAATCACACCGTTGTTAAAGTTTCGTAGATTAGTTAGCAGTTTTTTTTTCTAATACAGAAATTAAATCCAGTCAAAAAAATAGTAGATACCAAACTTTTGTACGACACATGAGAAGCAACTTTGCATAGAAGATCCTTCGCTACCAGGTTTATTTAAGTAACAAATGATCGATAAAATACCTAATTTGTTACTGGTAACAAATGTAAATGTTACACGACGAAAATTAAGTTACATTTGCTACTTTTTGTCGCCAAGTCGTCATTTTGAAATATTTCAGAACAATTATGAATGTCTTGTGATGGGGTTATTTTATGTACATATCGGAAAAAACTGAAGTGGACGAGATCGTATTAGTTTGCTACATTTATTTCATTTGTTACATTTATTACATTTGTTAAATTTGTTACATTTGTTGCATTTGTTACATTTGTTACCACTTTGGTAACAATTGTCACAAATTCGACAAAAAAGTGTTACTTTAACAACCCTGTTCGCTACTATAATAACTGTACAATAAATAAATGCTTGAATATTACATTAAATTGTTTAGTAAAACATTTTCAACACATTGAACTGTCAACCATTAACAATTATGTTACCTATATACATACGAGTCTTGTACATATATACCACATTACATATATGTATGTATATGAAACATTGAACAATTATTTTAAAACAAATATAGGTATATAATACAATATGTATAAATAGGTTTCTTACTTACACATCACATCCTCATCTTCCGATTCAATGTTCGTAGATT
>JANSTT010019219.1:0-11927 GCA_026745375.1 Platyura marginata | reverse complement strand
GCTATTCTTATATATGAACGTGAGTAATTTGAAATTTTATTAGAACAGACGCCGAGCAAACGATATGACTGCTGGTAAAAGGATAATTGCAATAACTTTTCTTAATTATCATAAACTTTTACTATAACATTGCAGAGCATTGCTAATAAAGTGATATGTTATGTGTTTTGGAAATTCACTTGGATAAATTTAAATTTGATGTATTAATAAAAATATTTCCTTTTTTTTTTTTTTTCTTTTTTTCTTTCTTCCCATCTACATTCTAATAATATTCTTGCTGATATATAAATGTTGGCAGAGCACTGTATATAGTAATAAATATATAAGAATGGATAAGAAAGCGTCGGAAAACGCCATATTTAAATGAAATGCAATAATGTAATAATGTTAGAGATAAATTTATCATCAAGATTAATTGAGAGAAATACTTATTAACAGGTGTTGTGCGCCTTACTTTTATTATTCGGACAGATTTTCTATGTACCTAATTTCAGGCGAAGACGGTAAAAGTCAATTAGAAAATAATAGAACATAATGAACAGTCCTCAATTTACTATATACAAATGTATTCTTGGGATCGGTTAATAAGTAATTATTCAATTATTTTTGATTATTTAAAAATACTTGCAAAAGGCAAATGACACACTGTCTAGTACCTACCTATCGCATACGACAGACCCTAATTTAGTTTTCTATGGATATTTTTCACCATATCGATGGACGGTCCGCTAAACATTTTTTTCATGATAGATATTCGAGATATTCGCAGCTAACTGCGAAAAGAAAGTCCTCCAAACAATGGTTCAGTAGTTTAGAACAGGGGTCGACAAACTATGGCCCGCGAGCCAAATCCGACCAGCCGTCTGTTTTTTATCCGGCCCGCGGGCAAATATTGTATTTTTATATAAAATAATTAAAAATAAATCAAATTCCAAATTATTTTGTACAACCAGGATCTGTCCTTATTTCCCTTTCTTATATTCCAAAAATATTAGCCTGTTCCCTATTTTACCAAACATGACAAGTACATATGTAAATGAAAAAATTTTACTACAAAAAAGTTTACTACATGACTCGCCGAGCATAAAATTTGTTCGATCTGGCCCTTTCCATAAAAAGTGGACCGACCCCTGGTTTAGATATGATTTTTTTTAAGGAACTTTATTCGAAAATCTAAGAGATATATAAGGGAAAATTGGGAAAATCTGAACCAAAAATATTTTTTTCCCAAATTCCATAAATTTGATCTTAAAATTTATAATCTTAACGTTTTCAATTAGTTTTTAAAGATTTCAAGTGATTTGTAAAGAATTTCACATGTATTTCCATACATTTACTAAGAAAACGCTTAAAAACAGCTTAAATTCAGAACAAAAAAGGAAATTTGATTTTGAAACATTTTTAATAAATACTTAACGACAAGGTAGATCTAACATCTATATATCGTTAGAGTGATACAAGCCTCAGCAATGATTTGCGTCTAAATTCAAAGCTTAATTTCAAATCCCCGATTTTTGAAAAATCCTTTACTAAAGTGGTGTTTTTGAAATAAGTTTTCTATAGAAATTTCTTACCAAATCGATGGACGGTCCGCACAAATATTTTTTTTCCCGTAAGGTTTCCGAAAGAGGCTAACAAGAAAAAAAAGTTCTCCAAACAATGATCAAATAGTTTAGGCGTTATGATTTTTTTAAGGAACCTTCATCAAAAATCTAAGAGATATGTTGGGAACATCCGAACAAAACAAAAAAAATTTCCCCGAATTCCATTAATTTTACTTTAAAATTAATCATAAAGTTTTCAAATAATTTATAAAAATTTCAAGTGATAGAATTTCACATATATTTTCACACATTTACTATGAAACACCTGAAAACGTAAATTCCGATCCAAAAATTAAATGTCGAAATTTAAAAATTTTTTAATAAATACTTAACGATAAAATAGACCTAACATTGATTACATTTTTAAATTCGTACAAGGCTTAGCTTTAATTTGCGTATAATTTCAAGGCTAAATGCCAATCCTTTCATTTAAAAAAACAAAAATTTATTGATGATATTTTTTCTAAATCTATTTTCTACAGATATTCGAAATATCTATCTGAGAGAAAAAAAGCCTGCCAAATAATGGTCAATTAGTTGCAACAATAAAATTCAAAACAAACTAAATCCTTCCAAATATTACGAATAGTAAAAAACAAATATTTATATTACTCTATTTAAATTGCAAATTAATGTTGTATTGTAAATGTCTCCAATAAAAATCATATAAAAGATGTCTACTTACTTAACGGTTGATTCATCCAAATTCAATCAAACAAAAGGTTATTTTGATAACAGAACCTATATGTATATGACACGTGAAGCTTTCTATATATATACATGACGTAGTTACCCATAGATTTACTACTATGTATATAGATAGGTATATAATATAATATAATTTATTGCTTTTCTATGTACCTAATTATTATTTCCCTCTGACATCATATATGTTGGGTACATAACATGGCGTCCATATTTTAAAAATTTACAAAAAACATACTACGGAAACATACTACACATACATAAATAGGTATATATGATACATAACACTTATTGTTCACGAATTTCTTTTATACTATTTAGGAATCATGCCAGATATGGTGGAATTTAACTATTGAATTGTACGTACACCTGATGTTCGATTGAACCATTCAAAAATTCACTTGATCCATTTTTAAATAATCATTTTGGGACTATTATTACTCAATGTCGACTATCATATCACGTGATATTCGAAGAATTACCCAAAATGGCCAAAATTTACAGGTGGTGCCATATTTATCCATAGATCTATGTTCTATAATACTAGTGGATTGTTATATGCGAATTTTTTTGCAAGAGTAACCATTTTTAATTTTAATTCCAAGATGTAGGTAGTAATAATCCATAGACCATATAATTTACACAGGACGTAACAAATAATAGAAAAAGTACGATTCATTAAAAAAATGCAAGTTGAGAGATGGCCGCCGTTATTTCTCTTAAGAAAGAAGTTGTGCAGGAGGCAGGAGAACATTTTTATTGGGTGGATTATATAAACTATAACTAATCCATGTTTTATCTAGATCTCCTTGTCTTGAAAACCTACAAATTTATGAATTATTATAATAATTCATCAAAACAGTTCAAAATTAGTTAGAAATCGAATAACAAAAACAAAGAAAAAAAAACATAGGCACATAAACACAAAATATTTAATGAACGCCTTTGTTATATGGTTTGAAAAAAAAATCTCTGTTGATAATTTAAGAGAGTCGGTTGAGCCTTGTGAGGGCTCGTTGCATGAAGATTGCAAACAGTTAAATGGCGATTTTTCATCACCCCCCCACCCATACTGCTGCACCCAATTTGCGTGTTTATTTTCATGCGAGATATACGATGTGATTCGTCCTGTATGTATTATATTGTCTAAGTAATAATCAATGATTTCTTTTTTTTAATTATTTTAGAAAGTGATTGAATAAAAAGTGAAGAAAAAAATATTAAATGATTTTTGGCGATAATTTCCAGCATGATAAAGGAATTATTAGCAAAATATTTTAAAAACCAACTTTGTTTTCGTTTTATTTTTGTTCGAGCAAACAAATAGCATTTTTAATATACGTAGTAATAAAAATGGCGATTAGAATTCCAACGTTTCATCTGACATTTTTTAAACTATAGACAATCCACTAATATTATAGAATTATAGATCTATGGTTTCTTCAGAGTACGTTTAGTAGAAAAAAAAATATAACAAAATCGATTATACACAAAAAAAATGTTGATTGATGAGGAATAGCACCAAAAAAACCACCAATCCCTAGACTCATCCTGTATTTTGCAATAAAATAATAAACCAAACGAAAAATCACAAATTACTTAAATATAAAATAATATGGAAACATTTTTAAAAGAAAAATCTCTTTTCAGCACTTTTCTTTTTATATATCATCACTCATCCATTCTTCTCAAGTTTCTCATGTCTGTCCCACAGGATCCATTCCATATGCATTATACACATATACATACATATAGATATATATATACATAAAACAATACACTTTATCGTCAATACCATCCTTTTGTCACTCTATTCAGAAAACGTTTGTCGAGTGTAGGTTGGGCTATAATGTGAATATTGTCCCGAAGGTGAAGAAGTTTCTGCATAGGAAAAGATTTTATTCACCATTATAATATGTGCACAATATATATATATATATATATAATGTATATGAAGGAGTGCAAAATTCTCTTGAGCATGCACATCATATGAAATCATGAAGTGCAATCTTCAATTTATGAAGAAATTTACCATAATGGAGGATATGTATACATATTTGCTTCGTCTCTAAACAGGGAGATAATACTCTACATAACAATATATGTATATGAACTAAACGTACAGTAAATATGAATTATGGTTGGTAAAGGTACATAATATATACAATTACAATATCATTGGAGTGCACGCACAGCCTAAAATGTTTAAAAATGATAACTGTATGAAAATAACAACAACAACAACAACAAATATCACCGAACATTGTGGCTCCATTGTAAAGAAAAACGATTAATTAGTATACTCTCTTTGGTTCAAATAAGTTCTACTTTAAAACAGAACCAATATTCACCATATTCCTAAATTATCATTTTTATAATGTGGTTCTGCCAAAACAGAGAACCGAATATAAGAATATTCTATACATTTGGTATATGGAGTGAAAGCGCCATTGTATACTGACTGTATAGAGATGGTTCTGTTTTTATGTAGAACCTATCGAAGCTTTTATTGTGCAGCATAGTAATTAATGGTAGATTATTTGTACTTATATTTAAATTATGCCCCGTAGTTAAGAGGGTGAACATTCCTTTTGCACGCCAATGATGAATATATATATAGACTGAATTGTCTATTGTGTTCAAAAGTGTACATATCTCTACATATCTATACATACATAGGAGGTAAGAGACATTCAATACACAGAATAATAATAATAATAATAATAATAATGATAACAATACAAAGGGCGGAAGCATAATTTTCTTACAAGTATATCACATTACCTTCTTATTTCATGTTCGGTAGAAATAAATTGATTTTCGAATGCTTTTAAGCATAAAATTTTACAAAACTTTCGAAAGTTAATCTGAAGGGAATTACCATTTAAGTAACAACATCCTTTCGTGCACTTAATGACAGTCTGAGTGTTCTCTGGTGTTCAAATGCCTTTAATGTATTTTGAAATACCCAGTAATTGCCTCCGCTACAAGACACTTGGGGTGCAAACGGAACTCTGGCAGGAAATATGTGTAAGAAAAAAAAAAAAAAAACGAAATCGAAAAATTTAACACACTCCTACCTATACAATACACACACACACACACACAGAATAAACGTGACCTACATATCCATATGTTCACATACAATATAGAGAGAAGGATATTTTCTCGTTTTAAATTGTTGAATTCATAAAATGTTTCGGTATTTTTTTGAGAGAGTTTTTTTCGAAGATGCTTACAATGTAATGGCGTCTGTACACATTTTACTTGAACTAATGCGAATAATTTTAAATAAAAATGTACCCACATTTTTATAACTACATTGGACATGTAGAATTGTAGAATGTAGATGGAAAAAAAATTGATTTAATAAAAAATAATCCAGAACTCTCCTGGTGATATTTGGGACTCTTCATGTTGTAGAAATAGAAATAGAAATCATATGGACAATTAATTTTGTCTACAGGAAGCTAAGCAAAATTAAAAAAAGATAGAAACAATCGGAACTGACAAAATATTGAAGCAAAAGGAGAAAAAATTCTACTCCTCGATGTACTTCCAAGGACGGTTTCATTATGTTTTTAGAAATTGTAAAATTGTAACCCAAATTTTCTATTTTTAATATCGAATAAATAGTGGAGAGTAAACAATTTTCCAAATGTCATCCTCTCTCACCATCTTTTACTTTTTTTTGGCTTATTTTATCTTTGTTTTGTCTTCTGTCTAGTTGATTTTTTCTTAATATTCTTTGTTGTTCTTTAGTCTCTACTTATTTTTTTTGTCTTCTGAGGTTTTATCGTTAGCCTACTTTAGTATTGCATAGATTTTTTAGCTTCTTTAGTCTTTCTTAATATTATTTCGTCTTTCCTTTTCTCCCTTCTTAGCCTCTTTGGTCTTCTTTAGTATTTTTTTCGTTAGTTTGCTGTAATAATTTTTGGATTTAAGGTTTTTTTTGTCTTGTTTAAGTTTCTTCATTCTTCGAGTGTCTGTATTAATCTTCTTTCTCTTCTTAAACCTTAAGCCTTCTTTAGCTCTTCAATCTTCCATAGTCCTCAGTCTTTAATCTTCTTAAGGCTTCAATCTTCTTAAAGCTATAGTTTTCCTTAGTTTTCAGTTTTCTTTAGTCTTCAGTCTTCTTTAGTCTGTCTTCAGTCTTCTTTAGTCTTCCTTCAGTCTTCTTTAGTCTTCAATTTTTTTAAGGCTTCAATCTTCTCAAGTCTTCAGTCTTCTTTAGTCTTCAAACTTCTTAAGGCTTCAATCATCTTAAGGCTACAGTCTTCCTTAGTCCTCAGTTTTCTTTAGTCTTCAGTCTTCTTTAATCTTCAGTCTTCTTTAGTCTTCAGTCTTCAATCTTCTTAAGTTTTGAATCTTCTTAAGTCGTCAATCTTCTTATGCCTACAATTTGCTCAACTTTAGTCTTTTCAGTTTTCGTTAGTCTTCAATAATGTTAAGTATTCAATCTTCTTAGGTCTTCAATCTACTTAAGTCTTAAGTCTTCAAACTTCTTAAGTTTTCAATCATCTTAGGCCTTCAAACTTCTTAAGTCTTCAATCTAGTTAAATCTTAAGTCTTCGTTAGTCTTCAATGTTCTTAAGCCTTCAATTTTCTTAAGCCTTTAATATTCGTAAGCCTTCAATCTTCTTAGCCCTGAAATCGTCTAAAGTCTTCAATCTTTTTAGTTTTTTTGTTTGACTTCTATAGTCTTCTTTTGTCTTTAGTCTTGTTTCATTATATTCTGTCTGCTTTAGTTTTCTTTAATATTTCTTTGGTATTTTCTTGTATCCTTAGAAGTCTTAATGAAATACTCTTGGATGACTAAAATTAACCAGAAAGCTTTATATAATTAATTTTTATATTATTTCTGACATTCGATCAATTTTATATCTTCTTCTTTTTTTTGTACCTTGACAAAAAAAACATGGTAAATTTTACGACATTTCTACGTAATTTATCGATAGAATCAAATATCGTCCACTAAATTAAATAATTAATTAACTACACACACAGTACACAGTACACAAGTCACAATAATTACTAATTCCACTGTAGGCACTAAGATTAATTAATATACTTGTGCGTCATGTACATTTATAATATATATATATTTATGTATGTATGTATGTATGTATGTATGTATATGTACAATAATTCATTTTGAGTTCATCTCCACCCATACTCGTATCTATAAATAATTAAAATGACAAATTATAAACTAATTCAATTATTTTAATTTAACATACAAAAACACTTTTGTTTTCGCATCTAATAGCATTTCTCAAACATTATGAAAATTAAATTATTTCAGTACAGTACCTCAGAGATTAGTTTAAATAATATAGTAACAGTGAGGGAAATATTTCATGGAAAAACACGTAATATAACATTTGGTAAAGGAAGAAATGAAATATACCTGGAATATACAGCGACGTCAAACATTAGGTTTAATATATCTACATAGGTAAACAGCCATTCTCCGAAAAGCTCGTTGTGTTACTATATAATACTGGTACTGTTCATATACTTCATAATAAGTAGTACATTTTATATATATATATATATATATATATATATATGAACTCAAGTGAAAAAGCTTTTCCGCTATACAAAAAGCAAAGTTAAGAGATATTGCCCTCTGGAGCTAATTAATGCTTTTGTTATGTATTATACAACAATAAAATGGAACGAACATATTTCTGAATTATTATGAAAATTAGATTTTCAGCAAAGAAAAATAAATAAATAAAATATATATATATATATGTATGTATGTACTTATACCTATACAAATTAAATAAAGATACAAAAAACAAAATTTTTTGTATATTCGAAAATGTCCCCAAAAAAAGAATTTTTTTTTATTAAATACTTTTGTGTGCTAAACAAACAAAGTCCCAGACAATTTCTTTCCCCAATTAGAAAGTAGAAGTATCTTTTGTAAGTGCGCCCTCATCATTATTTAATAGAAATTAAAAAATATATTAAATAATTATTTACGCAGTAGGAATCAGGCTCCCGCCCTGCCCTTAACCATGAATTTTGCACGAAAATATTTTGTTAATCGAAAATGAACGAAAATTTTCACCCGAAAGTGACGTTTTTCTGTAAATGTTTACCCAGTAGGAATCAGGTCCCCCCCTAATCATGAATTTCGTACGAAAATATTTGATCAACCGAAAATAACGAAAATTGTCAACCGAAAATGACGTTTTTATGTGAATGTTTACGCTGTAAGAATCAGCCCCCGCCCAAATCATCAATTTCGTACGAAAATATTTGAACCAACGAAAATCAACTAAAATTTTCATCCGAAAGTGACGTTTTCGTGTGAATGTTTACATAGTAGAAATCAGCCCCCCCTCCACCTAATCATGAATTTTGCACGAAAATATTTGGCAAACCGAAAATAAACGAAAATTTTCATCCGAAAGTGACGTTTTCGTGTGAATGTTTACATAGTAGAAATCAGCCTACCCCCCCCCCCCTAATCATGAATTTCGGCAAACCGAAAATGAACGAAAATTTTCACCCGAAAGTGACATTTTCGTATAAAATTGAACTCGTACGAAAATCATGATTGGAGCTCAGGTACAATTTCGGCTTACTTAAACCTAAACTTTATCTTTATCTGGAGATCTGAAATTTCCCATGTAAATTGGATGTGAAAAAATCACTTTTTGAGATTTTTTGAGTAATTTTTTCAGAGCTAGGGAAATCTTTTGATTTAAGAGTGTGGGAGCACCGTAGGAGTGTGTTAGGAGAGTTAAACTCATATATGTGATATATCAAATTCTTCGTAGGATAGTCCTCTGCAAGTCCTATAAAGCAAGATTTTTCCTAGCCCTGAAAAATTATTCAAAAAATGATTTTTCCCCATCCAATTTACATGGGAGACTTCGGATCTCTATAGACACCATTTAATATCAAAATTTTGAAAAACCAAAAAATTCGTATACCTGCTTTTTTTTGGAGTTGGAAACAAATGGGGGGAGGGGCGGTGGAGAACGTCTGGCATGAAAAAAATTTGTGCAATTTCGAACCAAACTTATATGGGAATTTTGACGTCTCATCATTGCCAAATATTGCACTAAAATGGCGACAAATTAAAGATGAGCGAACAGAGACACAATAGTACGCAAAATGGTTGACGAATACTTCTAATCCAAATCGATTATTGATGGTTTTTCCAAAATATCATCAACAATTCAATTAAAAATGACAAAAATCGATGAATTTTCTTAAAAATACACTAGTGGCACAAATTATTTGTAATTAGTACTCTAATCACATGAATTGCAATTGCGGCAGATTTTCTTCTTCTTTTTTTTTTTTTGGTAACTCACGACTAAATATTTTGATTTTTAAAAATAGCCCAGAATTTCTTTACTAATTTTCACTACTTCTTAAGTTGAGCTATGAACAAAAGTAAAAGTAATTTTGGAAATTTCAAAAAAATTAATTTTATCAAAAATTAAAATTTCCTAGAATTTTAAATTCACAAAAGATGTTTTTTTTTTGTTTTTTTTTATTTCCCATAAAAAATATGAAGAAACTTGAATCGTAATTTTTTTTTTTTGCTCTGCTCTTGGTACTTTCCCTTGAAGCTGTTCTCTAATTGACCTTTTAGTAGAATTGCATTATCTTTGAGGACGGTAATTGAATTTACTTTTGCAGTTCTTCAAGATAATATTGCTAACTCTTGAAGTATATATTACTATAAGTACCTTAAGAGCTAAGTCTAACAACTCAAACGATATTTTAAATTGAAAATCACGTGCGTGGGTTTTATTGTTGGCTATAACTAAAGTACGTCTAAAATTCTTACTATAATCCCCTCAACTCCTTTAATTGTGCAAATATTCTTCTAAAGATAAATTTATTTGAATCGTTTTTGTCATATCCAATATTTTTGTGTGATTTTCTAAGAAAATGTCGAGAAAATCATCAAAATATCCAACTCAAAACTGAAAAAATATTTCTATTGGCAAAATAGGTTTGTCAGAATACCCGGTTTTGACAATTAACGGAGCTAGTCGGATTATCGTATGAATTTTGGAGGAATAGGAAAAAATAGGAAAAAATAAAATCCACGCTACGTTTCTGGCATATGACGATTGTGTTCATATTGGACTATGATGTATGAAATCTTGGGAAAATGATACTTTTCTTCTACCTAGTACATTTTTTTTAATTAATATTTTTTTTCCCCAATAAAGTAAAATTTTAAACTACCGTAGTAGGCCAATTAATTGCACGCATATAAAACAAAACAGAAAAGTCTCAGTACATACTTTTCATTCATCAGTATGACCAAAATAAAGCCACAAAAATTATGATCGCAAATTTATTGTATCCTTAATCAAATTAGTCTAATTTTACTTTAAATGATTAGTTTAAGTTAGTTGAAGTTTTAGTTAATACCTAACTCCCACCCCCGTCCGGTACAAATTTTTTGCTGAAATCAAATACTTTCCCTCATATATATGCTGGGACACCCTGTTCAGTGTGTGGCAATTCACCCTGTTCAGTGTGTGGCCATGTACTGTATGTAGAATTTTATAAGACCAAAAAAAAAACGAAGTCATGCAATGAAGGGTTAAAATTATTAAAATTACCGAAATGAAATCGTGTAGAAAGGCCATTAGATGGGTATGAAAATCGCACAGAAGAAAGTCGAAATTATATGTAGAAATATGCAAAAGGTTGACGTTGGAAAAAAGGGGGCGTGTCAATAATTGAATGGATGGTACCCGGGAGCGTTCAACTAAAAAATGAAGTAAAATACAAAAAAAGAAAAAAACGTGTTTTTGGGCCAGCCACACCTGATGACACACATATGACAACAAACTTAACATTAATTATGTATGTATAGTAAATATCGCTCGTTTAAAGGCAGAAATCACTAAGTTAAAAAACAACTGAGCGATTTCTGGTTGTAGTACATATTGAGTTGACTATGTGCCTAAAAGCTTAGTAAATATCTCGTTGCGACATATATGAGGTTTTGCCAGTATACGGTTGACTATAATGAATTTAGTATAAAAAAATCAAAAATTCGAAAATGTACTTAGTGAATTCTGTTTGTAAACCAACCGTAAAAATATTGGAAAATCGAAAAAATTGAAAGAAAATGTATGAAATAAATTATTGGCTAAAAATCTGCAGCCCAAAATACATTTCTTTTATATCGATGGCTTATATACAATACCCGCTAACTCATTTTTACAGATTTTTCATTTTATTGCATAAAATTGACCATCCACTAACTCAATAACGCTGTACAAAACAATAACGTTTTTACTGTCTCCTGAGAAGTACATAAAAATGAGTTAGCGGGTTTTGTATTGTAAGCCATCGGATATATCGAAATTACCAAACAATTCAATTTCAATTTTTTTATTTCTACAAATAACTCCGAAATGTTAAGCTAAAAATCGTTGTTTACTCCCCACTACCCACCACCCCCCTTCAGAAAAAAAAACAAATAAAAGAAAACTCTCTTAAATAAAACATCAATTTGATCAAAATGTCACCTAAAATGTTATTGCCAAAAATTATCCTCAATTCAAACATACATCGGTACTTTATTCTCCAACTGAGGAAGGAAACAAGATATTTATA
>JANSTT010019218.1:0-11932 GCA_026745375.1 Platyura marginata | reverse complement strand
ATGTTTTAAATTTACAACATTTTTAATTTTGTGCCTTACTTTATTGGCACATGTTATATAGTGTGGCTCTTTATAATCTATGAAAAACCGGCATGCGGCTCTCATTGGCTTCATTGTTGCCCACCCCTGATATATACAGAGGTTTCGGTTATAACAACGGTCAAGGTCATTAAAATTTCGACTTTATATTTTAGCGTACAATTCGATAAAAAGAAGATATATCATATTTGGTTATCTATTTTTTCAAAGTTATTAATACAACTCAAAAAAAAAAAAATTATAAAAAAATCGTACAGCTCATAAATTTTACTAGGAATTTGAAGGCGCACCCCGTTGTTAGATCTGATTTATTCTTACATAAAAACAAGTAATCAGGCGAACTTTGTCGCTATATGCGGAGTGTGCAAAAAAATTTATTCTTTTGATCAAATTACGTATCGTCGGTAAGTGAACCACGTATCAACCACTTTTTCCAAAATCTAATTTTTAATCGATATCGATGTGAAAATGGGTGATACGGATCGATATCAATTAAATAGTAGATTTTGGAAAAAGTCGTTGATACATGGTTTGCTTTCTAGGCCGACGATATGTAATTTGATCAAAGGAATAAAATTTTTTGCACATTCCGCATATAGCGAAAAACTACCTATTTTTGAGTACCTCTATAGCATTGGCCTTCAAATTTATGCATTTCGCAGAACTCCTTTCTCAAATAAAATTATCTACGGAACCTCTGGCGTTTGTGATGAAAAAAAAAATGTCGTCAAATTCTACCATAAAAACCAATCAATTATGAACATAAAATTCTGTTTCTGTTTATTAAACTTATTTTAAATCGACACAGAAGTCTATTATCTTGCTAAGGGATATTTTCCAATTTTTATAGAGCAATGCGAACGCGCAATTAAAAGGTCCAATGTTCGATTCTGGGGGTCAGTACGGATTTTTTTTATTTAGATCAAATATTCATCATTGATTAATAAAAATTAAATTCTATGTTTGCATTATAAAATTAATTTTAATTATTCTCGCAATATTTGTGAAGCAATGATGTATTACATAGGTGCATCTCACTTTGAATTGTCTAACACAAGGAATTGGTCATGTATTTTGACGTCACAATGCACAATATTTTAGGACAGCATTAATCGTCGCTTTATTTAATTAATATAGATACTATTGTTACATCTCTACATAATGTACATTGGATCGCCTATCCTATAGTAATGTAAGTCAAAATATGTTTTTCCTTATTAAAAATTGAAATTCAAATTGGACCGCGTTAAATCAAATCGTGTACAAAAAAAAGTTATAAATTTTTTTAAAAACCTCAAGACATGAGACAATTTGGCGGAACCAAATTGGCCTACCACTGACTGATAGTAATGGCACTTAAATAAAATTAAAATTTCGCATAAATTTATGGATAAAACACAGACAGATACTTAAATTTTCACAACAAATACAATAGTACTAACGTTTCTATCTACAACACATAATTATGGAGTAACTAAAACCATAAATTTTAATTCTCTTTCAGTAAATGGTCTCAGGCAGGGTCAAGAGCGGATTACATTAAATAACGACAGCTACAAAATACACAGCGACGAAATCATTTAATCCGCTCTTTAATGCTGAATAATGAGCAAGAAATAACTGGTTGTAAAAATATAACTCTACATACCTCTATCTATTATCGAAATATCAATAAATTAAATTTCTAATTACTAAACAATTAACAGGTACCATAATATAAGTCTGTATATAAATATTCTACAAATTTATCTTTTAATAATTTGCAATGGAAATTTTACAAAAAAATGTGCTGTAAATATTATGCAAATTAATTGTTCATTTACCTTTGAACAAATAGAGCTAATGAAATCATCCTTTAAACGATGCAATTTAAAACATAATAAAAAAATTAGTAAATTATTTACAATGCAATATTCATAATCCAACATTTTCGTAACAAAGCAGAAACAGTAATTTTGCGCAGCAGGGTAATATTTTTTGTACGCACATGCTAAGGCGAATAAAATCTACTGAAGAGAAAATAGTTTGAAAAACAGAAATAAAAAAAAAAAAATCTCCAAAAATTAACAAATCTAGAAATTTAGAGAAAATTTCACCTAAAAAATCCTAAACTATTGTTGGAATAAAATTCTATTTGGAGAAATTTAAAAAAAAAACAAACGTCAGAAATCCATAATCCAAGAGTTACCCCTTAAAAATAGAAATTACTTGCAAATCTTTATTATGGGGCGAGACAAATATATACCCTTCTCTCGATTTGCACGGAAGATACGTTCCACGACAAATCCGTGTAAATCGAAACCGTGTAAAACGAGACAAAACATTAAATGAATGCGTTCAATATAAAATAACAGAAATAAAAGATTTTTTTTTAAATTTATAAACCGTGTAAAAGCGAAACCGTGTAAATCGAGGGACGGGTGTAATAGTAAAAAAATGGAACCAAAAATTAAATTTTCTCTAATTACACGATCTTTAAGGGTTACACATTAGGTAATTTAAAATTTTACCAATGTACCTCCGAGCCGATAAGTTTATCTATTTTCTATAGCAGTTGGTAAAACTCATCCTGCTCCTTTCAATCGCTTCTCGATGGGTTTTTCATTTATTGTGTAAAAACATAAATTTTTCAAAAATGTTGTACTAAAGTGACATTTTACTCAAACTCTCTAATTCAAAATGGAAGAGAGCAATCGATTTTTCTTCATTATTTGACCACAAATGTGCAAACAAAAAAAAATTCGTCGCAAGCTCGGAAAAAATTAAACGACAGGACATTAGGACAACATGTTAAGATAATATCTAGACTACGTAGATATATTCTTTTCTAAAAAAAAAAATTGGGAATTGTATCTGAATGGAATTCAAAAATGATTGTTTTATATGAGAGAATATAATTTGAAATATTTTATTTAAAGAGATGTTCTGAAAAGGAGATTTTAAGCAAAGGATTTTCCAATTCTTTTGCATAAATTAATACTGTTTCTGCTATTTTTAAAACTGAATCTATAAAAAATGTTATATTGTATTATATAAAATATATTTTACATGCGAGCTAATATAAAAAAAAATACAAAAAAAATATTCAATGTAGCTCCAAAACCCTAAAAAAAGTAAAAAGACCAAATATACTTACGGATGGACTCTTTGGCAAACCAACTCGTTGTCCACATGTTGTCAATAAATTTACCAGACATTCTCGTACCCGTCCTTGTGACATCCACGGACGTTTCCATCCGCTTAATGGTGCTGTGTCGGCTGGTGATAGACTGGCACTTCGCCGTGGTGAATTTGGTGTACCAGTGTGTGCCAAATAAATTGGTTGTCCACTTCGATTTAAATTTTGTGTTGAACTCGATTCGGATTTGAGAAGTATTCGCCGTCCAATTAATGGTGTTTGTGATACGTCAAATGTAAATTCCATTGTGCGACCAGCTAGTTCCTAAATTTCCAATAATACATTATTAGCAACCAAAAAAAAAAAAACATGAATTAGTCTGAAGTTGTGATTTTCTAACTTTTTTGCAAAAAACTTCTGAATCACTGAAACTCCCATGATAATGATGTGATGTACCGCCTGGCGATCCCTGTGGAACAACCTGTAAACTGGAACTTCTCGTTACGACCAGTTTGAGGATTTTTAACGCCTCTTTCCAATAGGAATTCTGGGAATTTCAAGAATAAATAAATAAAAACAAAAATCTAACAGCGAAAACAAACAAGAACCTACATCTAAGTATTTGGCTATAACTCTTAATAAATCACCGCTTATAGGTTGTGCCAGAGCCGATGACAGATCAATGTAATGAAGCATGCAATGAATTACGTTCAAAACTGGAACTTGAACCTGTTGCATCCCTTTCTCTAAGACTTCAATCAGAAAAGCTAACATATGCAGACCTAGAGGATTGACAAAATTTAAATAATTTCAAATACCTAAAATCTCTATGCTTAAGACTTACCCATATGAGCGTATGTATCATATAAATATTTGACAACACATTTTGTCCATTGGAATGATTCTTTGCTGAATGTTTTACGACTATAAAGAGTCATAACCGTTCCAAGATTCTCTAATTTTGCGCCCAGTTCTGATGATACTTGTGCAATGTTTTCGGCACTTCGGATGCAAACTTCATTTGCGTCCTCATAGTGTAGTAACATGTACGGTAGTAGTGCAATTACGTTCATTGGAAAGGCACAACTTTGTGTGGGATCACAGACAGGTAAGCTAAATAAAGAAACATGGATAAGACAAAATGAAGATGATAAAATGTTTATTCTAATCTTATAGGCTTAGGTTAGAGTTAGTTAGTTGCGTATACTGGCTTTATTGTTGCTAATGCAAAGTACTTCCCGACAAAAGTTAACTTTTTTATAAATTTGTATCTTATTTAAGAAAATTTTGAAGAAAGTCATTTCATATCAAGTGGGATTTATTTTCAACATATGGACTTCTTCGCTACAATTAACTATGACTTACTTTAGAAGTGGTGCTAACTGTGACAATAAATTAATTGTTGGTTCATATGTTGTTGAATGTGTACATCCCTTAAATAAAAAATAAAATAATAAAACATTTAACTAATTAAATGAAATTTATAATTAAGGTACCTTTAATAATAAAGCATGTACGCCAGGATATCCAGTCCACTTAAGTTGCTGTTGTAATTTTTCTACTTTATCTCTAGCATCCGGTCGATCCAATGGTAAACGATGTAAAACACGTGAAAGCAATCGACAGGCAAGCAAAAATTCATGTTCATAATCACTTTCCAATAAAGAGACAGCCAACCAAAATAACTGTGCCAATATCGTCATTTTATCATCCTTTAATTTGTTGTTGATAGATTTAAGAAAGAAAAAACGTATTATTACTACTTAATCCTGTTTTACATTATAAATAACGCAAAAACTTATATTTGAAATTAATTACTTGGGTAGCTGTGTCGCCTAAAAGTTTTAAACTTTGGGCACTTCTCGATCTGGATAACGACGGACCAAACTTTGTTGAGTTTCGTTCGAGCTCCAGAGCAGCGGCTCGATTTCTTAATTCAACTAAAATAATTTAAAAAGTTTCGAAACGTTATTTCAATATACTTACTTATTATATATCTATAGGTAGTTAGTAGATATTTTCTATAATCATATGTATATACATTCAATAAGCAATAAATATCTATGTACCTAACTTTGTAAAGGAAAGTAGGAGTCAAACTGAAAACTAATTACATAAGGAATGTTTAGCGAAGAGAATTGAGGTTAATTAAGGAAAACAAAGTTATTTTAACATATATGCTGTTAGTAGTGGGAATTTTAAGTTGCCACAAATTGTGTATGTATAAAGAGAGCTGTGTGAATAAAAGTTACAAATAGCTTTCGGTTAGGTGATTTATTTTATTTAATCCTCTAGTTAAATGCTAACGTATTTATTATTACTTTATTAGAAAGTAAATCTAAAACAGTTTCCACATTAAACTAGCCTTCCTTAATCACCTCTATTCGTCCCTCACCCTCCCTTGCAGAAAATTTGCAGCCTTTTTGGTATGAAAAAATATCTGACAAGTTACTGTCCCATTCTAATGTTCGAGATTCATTTTAAAGGTACTTTTGACATTTAGGGTCATTACTAGCTTATAAGCATTATCCTATTTGCTAAACTGCTTATTAAATCAAAACGCATTTACTTTCATACATAGAATGTATGAAAGAGATAGATACATTTTCGGGAAGCAAATGTATAGAGAATTGTAACGCACATGTTTGGGTAACCTTAAAATAAACAAAATTGCAAAATAACACGTTGGCTGTCACATGACCCACCACCGGTGGGTCAAAAATTACATGTATTATTTGAGCTTAGAATCGAAATTTTTTTTCCATTATTATGAATTAATTATTATTCTTCATGATATGAGCCCCAATTTTACTTTCAGCACCATATTTACAGCTGCCACTGCACATAAATAAAGAATCGGCCACCCCGTTAAAATAAAAACGGATAAAAAATGAGAAATCTTAGATTGAACCCGCAACTAAGGTGTCAATATAAATTTTTAAAACTACCCCCTTTTTAACATTTTTGAAAATAATAAAAACATTTTTTTATCATATTGATAGTTGAATACTGGAACTTTAAAAAATGAAATGTTCCCATAAAAAATTAAAATAACATCGAATCGTATACTAATTCTAATTTTCACCCGTACCTGAAAGATATTTATTTATTTTAATTCAGATAAACTCTTTTGATTTTAGACAAATATTCCGCGAATCCTTTTATTGTAAATGTAATCATATGAAAGGGCAAAACATTTCGCTCGATTACTGTCGCTAAATTTATTGGTTTCTTTAAAAAATCGATCGAGAATAAATTAAATTTAATAATTTTTAAAAAAAATGTCAAAAATGCTTTAACCATTCTGCAATCCTTTCGATAATCCATACACAAACAAGCTGTCTATTTATAGCTCAACATTTTCATAATGTACATTTTAGGGTCGGCATTCAAAGCACTTGAGGCTGTAATGAAAAATCCAATGTTTTCCCCAGTCCGAAAAAAATCATCCCTTTCCCATGTTGTTTATGATAAGAACCAAAACCACGAATTCTGATGGTTTAGAATTAGATAAATTGAATTTCCACACAAAAGTGGTTTTAACTTTTATAATTAATGGGAATTGGTTTTGTTTGGTATCAAATAGATTAAAACCAAAAATACAAAAAGTAACTTTGAAGCAATTCCGAATTAAATTAACGTTACGATGATTTATGACTCTCTTTGGATGCGTCTAAATGTAAAAAGGTATAAGTTGATTATTATAAAAAAAAAAAAAAATATTGAAATTTGATTTGTAACTTCGTTTGTATTCCTCCAAATATAAATCAAAGTCTGAAAGTCACCATAAGGTATATTGACAGAAAGTAAAAAAAGTTAAGCAATGAAAAAATAACCTCACCTTGCTTATCAATCGGTGAATTCGATGCTTTTCTTGTACAATATGATACAGAGTAACTGGTGCTGCGTGTATGACCAGTAGACATCATATGACTTGGTGCCAATGGGGCAATTCCTGATGGAGATTTTTTTCCACCAGGCGTAACGTTCACACCGTCTTTGTTATTGAGATTTGGCGTACTTTTGAATATGTCTTTCATAACGTCTAATGGACGAAAATCGGAATCAAGACTATCAACTGCCGCTTCGAGCGTTAGTAGTAATTCAGTAACGTATCCCTGTGAATAAAGAAAATATTATATATTAGGAGTAAATAATGTGTTTCCCAAATAAGAAATTAAAACTAAGCCTTTGACACAAGAACGGATATATGTATGTCAAATTAAATCATACCTGCATATCTTCACCCTGTTCAGCAACAGTTTCCACCAATCTAGACAGAATATCGGATAGCATTCTTGAATTTATTGGCACATTAAGTGCACGAAATACTTGTAAACTTCGGCCTGCATAGTGACGAGATGAACAACTCAGTCCTAACTGAAGTGCTGTCTGTGCCCATCTCTCCGATATTCGGGCATGTGCATAACTGTCCGAATATATCTTTAAAATGTGCCGTAGGAAACATGTTAATTGATCAGCCGACTTGATAGACCAAACTAATAACAATAAAAAAAAAATATGTAAAAATCCATTAGGCTATCAATTTATTTTTACACATACCCTTCGCTGTAATATCTTCATAGTTCCAAAGTGGCTGTGCACTTTCTTGTGACAAAAATTCTATTAGACTTTTTGTTACATGTACAGTAGACATCGTTGGACCAGGTTGTGGAATGGCATTTTCTTCGGTAACAATTAAGGGAACTTCATTGACTTCGGCAACAGTATTTGTGATGGTGTTGGATGATACAATTGGAACTGGTCCATACAAATAGCTATCAAATTCTTGATCAGGTTCTGTAAACGGGACATTAATGCAATCTGAACTGTAAGCATTTATTTTAAATTCAAATTACCTGTAAAGTTATGAGTTACCACAGCTAGTTGTGGAGTCGTTAATCCTAATCCTAACTTAATTGTTTCACTATTTAATAGAATTCTTGCTACAGTTAAGTGATCATTGTGTTCGGCCAATACAATCTACAATAAAAATAATATAAGAAATTGCTAATTGCTAAACAGGTCAGATTTTTTACTAATAAATTCAGTAGTAATTGCTTGCAGTGATCACGTACGATTGGTCTTGTATGATCAAGACCCAAAAATAGAATGTGAAGCATTAAAGGAATATTTAATGTCCAATCTAGTCCAGATATACCATCGATTACAATGTCAGTGAGAAGCATTACAGCAACATTACATCTAAGAGAATAATTTCGGATTCAAAATAAAAAATAAAAGCAAAATTGATTGAATTACCTGTGAAAACCACTAATGGGAAGACTAACATCAGGTAGGAATTCTGTAAGTGGAGCAAAATAACCACCATATTCTGGCATTGGTAGAGGATGTGGAGCTAATGGAGGATCTGATTTTATTTCAAACGATTCTTCTTGTGGTATCTATACATAAATAGACAGAATATATAATAAAAATGTAATAATTTTGACATTTTTTTTTTCTTCACCTCAGGTTCATTTGTTATTACATCTTCTGGACGTGGAAGAATTGATGGACCTGATGCAGCTCTAATTTTATCGCTGCCCCTTGGTGGACGATAGCTTGTTGAAAATGATCGTAATGCACTGTCAGATTTGCAAGTGCTACCGTTAAGAAAAGAAATATTAAAAATTAATTTTGATTGAGTTTTTGTCGAAATTTCAGACATTTCAGACTGAATAAGATTTTTGTAAAAAAAACATAATATGATTTTCAGGACGCTGCTTGATCTGTTCAATGTAAGGAATAATTAATTGCTGGAACGTTCAAAAATATTTCTCTCTTGTGAACTTAATTAAATCAGCAGATTATTAATCAAAGGTAGGTACAATATTTCGTAAGTAAAATAAAGAACAAAAGAATTTATGATACCTTCACACAAATTTTTGTTCTATAAATAACAAAACCAAATCAAAAACTCACCCATTTTTTATTGGATCCTCTCCACTGTGTCGTTTTGTATGAATTGTACCCTTTTCCACAGCCAAATCCTGTATTCTTGAATCGTTTACACCAGCTGTTGGTCCTATTCAAATACCGTCAGATATTTCGTGTGTTTTTTTTAAAATTACATTACAAATTAATTGAAATTTTACTAAATTACCATCCGAATGGCTGGAAGCCTTTCGCATACTTGTTAATCTATAGAATGGCGGTGTCTCTGTTCGTTCAATTAAACAATTTAATGTCTCAACTGTTTGTAGTTCATTCATTAGTTCATCCAAAAGTCGATTAGGACATGTCCTTGCCAGATATAAAGCAACTCGTTTCGCCTATAATACAATACAAATGTAGGTATATAGGAAGTGATTATATGCGCCAAGATAGGCAAATAATGAAAAAAAAAAATATTAATCAAAATTGCTTACATAGGGTAGCAGTTCGTTTGGTGCCATTCCAGAAATTATTACCAAATACCTTAAAATAACTTTGAGATTGTTTGGCCAAAATTGACATAGTGTTCCCCACAATTCTTCAATATCCCTGGGATGAGAATCGGCAAACTATTTATTTTAAAGGTGAAATCGATCAATATATTTTAATGTGCTGTGGCGTGTGGGTGATTAAATACTAGGTTTATTATTAATGATAAGGAAGGTTATTAAACATTTAAAATTGGAAATCATTTTTTTATTTAAATTTATCTACATTGTATGTATATGTATGTGGAGACACCATTTCATATAATCTTTCTCAAAGTTTAATTACATCAATTTGTTCCATAAAAGGGGTGACAGAATGCCCAAATATTTATGAAAACATTACTCATCTCAAATAGGGACCAATTACTTATTATACATCTGTGGCCATTACATCAACATTTATTTAGATTGAAAGACATATTAAAAATGAAAAATTAATGATTTGAAATTAATTTATGGCCATGTTTTATTGTATGTATATAAGAGCATAGATAAAAGGTAATAACAGTCAAATAAAAATAATTACTGCAGTAAATATTGTACAAAAACTGTACAATTGTAGTAATTTGGACAAGACAGTTTGAAGAGATAGTGTATTAATCATATTTAAAAATCTTTAGCAGGACTTTGTTTATATCACTGAACGTGCGAAATGGGAAAAAGCTATTTATGTTTGATGTTTCATTGTTAACATAAACTTCCATATATTGAATCGCTCGGTCCTCAAGAACTGGAATCATATCTTCTCTAAATGTGGTACTCTCTTTTATTTAACGATTGTTTTGAACGAAGTACGCTCCTATAACGAATCCTACTCCCGGATTCCGATTCTTTATGACTACAGTCATATGATTGTTAGCAAATGGGATAACTGCAGTCATAAAGAACCAGAATTTGGGGGCTGGACAGTGGACAGGTCTAGGACGTGTGAAAGTTGGTTAAAAAGGACCTTCAAGAAGTTGAAACAAACAGATATGTAGACAGATAATTAAGGTCCACGTCAATTTAAATAAGAGGTTGTAAAAATATAAAATTTCTAAAAATCTCGAGATTTTTAATTATTTATTATATTGTAAGATCAGAAATAGTGAAAAAATGGTGACGATTGTTTTATTTTTACATATAGGAATTATTTCTAGAATTATAGCTAGAAGTTTATTATCAAATTGATTACTTTTCCTTGCAATTATCTTTCCAAACATAATGTAGGTAGTGAAATAGTTCGACCATTCGGCTAATATAATGTATAATTTCTATTAAAAGTCAGTTGATGTCTAATTTGCATAAATTTAAATTATTGCAGAGTTCAAAGATTAAGTAGTATAGATATTATTTTTATATTATTTTATTCTTTAGCCAATTAAAATCGTGGAAGTTTCAAGAAAATTGTTTAATTAATAAAACTTATTATGATTAGATTTGATAGTTACGATAATTATAAGAAAAATAAGTTATATGTAAAAGTTATTAAAAATAATAGAATTATATATTTAATTAAATAATAAATTTATTCACACGTTATGGTGTATGAAAATATTTAGATACAAAAAAAATCATTTGCTTCTTTAAATTTAAATCTTACCTTGGCTGTTATGTAAAATAAGTTATTTAATATCATTTCTGTAGCCTCTGTTGAACCAGATCCTTCTCGACGACCTTTTGAACCAGAATCTGGATAGTACTGAAATAAAATAGTTTTTTTTTTTTTAAATTTAAATTTAGATTTAATGTCTCTTAAAAGTATTCCCTCATTTTACATATTAAATTAAAATAAATTAGTTTTCCTTAACCATTCGGTAATTTAGTGATGGTACACATTTGCATATATTCTTGATGTCGGCCACACGTGCTATCATTTGCATGCGGAATTTACAAAAAAGTAAATTTTAAAAATGTAAAAGGCTTTAAAAGCATTAGTTTCTTCTTTTTTTTTAAAATTAATGGAAATACTGTTGCGAATAATAAATGTGTGAATATTCGTTCGTGCACAGGTATGTATTTATTTAAATTGAAAAGGTAAGAAAAAAGAGTACTTCTATACTATACACTTATGTACATTAGATAGGCACTTATGACTTGATATAAATATTTGATAAAACAAATATGTATACGTGAATGAGGACGAAAAATACAAAATTGGAAAATTTTAAATAAAAAGGTTGCTAAGTAAATCTACACGGCTTCCACACTAAACTACCATTCCTCAATCACTTCTATCTTTTCTTCACCCTTCCCCACCCTTAAAAAATATGTAATTACTCTAATATATGGATTGCCGTTAATCGTATACATGTACATACATATATATATATATATATATATATATATATATATATATATATTATAGAGG
>JANSTT010019217.1:0-11933 GCA_026745375.1 Platyura marginata | reverse complement strand
AAAATTATAACAAAAATCTGATTTCATTACCACCCAGATCGTATGAAAATCTATAGTTCAAAGGTTATTTAAATAATTGGTTTTAGTTGGAAATGTAAATGTTTAAATTGGTCTTCAGTTGTACAATATTTGATGTGGAAGAACCTACGAGATTTGCATTCATAATTAAGTATTCGATTCATTTTGGTTACGCAAACACCATTTTTATTCAAACATTATAGAAATTATAATTATTGTTATTGCAAAAACAAATAACCTAAGCGTAGTTAGGTAAATAATTCATGATGAATCACTAAAGTTGATAAATGACATTTTTGGCGATAAAGATAATTTTGATACCAGAAATAGTTGTCAAAATTAAGTGGAAAAAGAATAATTTTAAATAAAATTTATTTAAGGAATGGTAACAATTTGTAAAACTAAGAAATAATTTTAACGACTAATTAAATAATTAGATAGGATAACAGCGCTCTTTTAATTATCTATTTCATTAATTGCATTGTTTTCATTTGTCCAGATTCCCATTAAATTCCAAGCATCCAAGTAAAATACTTCCATATTTTTTAGTGAAATTTAGTAAAATAGTGTTGCCAGATAGATTAAAATATCCCAAATTACCAATTTATAAATTACTACATTCACGAATCCGCTCAGCGTGGAATTTAAAACAAATTGCTTTATAGTTAAGATGTGTGAAAAAGGAAAAAGGTCCATTTAAAAGTAATTTTCTATGAGTGGTCCTACAAGATGGGTCAACAAATTGTGATCCTTTATTATGATTATTAAACATAGTAGTAAGAGAAATCGAAAAAAACGAAATTGTATGGAAGGTGATCTAAGAGGTGAGGAGACCGAGATTCAGGAAACCTGTCATAAAAAAATACCACATTTTTGATACTTTATATCTCGAAATTATTTCAAAAATACCTTTTGTTTGGATAGTTTTACTTGTGCTAAATACGCTTAATAATGGAGATCCGAGAGGGTCTTGCGATAAATATAACAGAAACTTAAAAAAAAATTGGAAATTAGTTATTTGAGGTCAAACCCTTTTGAATTTTATCTTCCCTACCCACCATTAAAAGACTCACCCCATTAGGATACTAGAATACTAGTATAATTGTACTGGATTAATTTTAGTATTAGTAGGTAGGTAGGTCCCAAAAGCAATGTCAAATTTTGATAAAAAAGAACTGAAACAATTTCAATATTGAAATGCACACCATAAATACAATTAATTTGGTGCAGCAAACAATTTATGCTTAAATCAATACAAAATTCAATTTCATTCAACGTAAATTAATTAATTTTTACATGTAGCAGTGAAATTCTCAGTTTATTTTCGGAGAATCACGTAAACTCTGTTTACCTACATATTTCAATTATTTTTTGATATTGAATGATTACATAATTACAAACATTTTCCAACACAGTTTTTTACAATGTTCGATTTATTTTTTATTTTATCAATTTGAGCGTTTAATTGCATTTTGAAAGCAAAATTTATATGTAACATCTATATTCAAAAAAGTTAAATAATTGTATCAATATTTCTGCATACAATAAAATATGACAAATCCATACTGAACTTTTTATCAGTTCGTTGCACAATGCACCACATGCATAAGCAATAAAATAATTGGTTCGTTAATAACTTTTTTCTATTGTTATGGACTATATTTTCATATTGTTTTGTACAGTATACTCGTACATCTAGTAGCTAAGAGTACATTTGCTCTCGGAAAAGCAGAATACGTGTTAAAAATTGTTCCGCAATTATAAATTTATTATTAAAAAAAAAAAAATGGCTGCTCAAATATTCCGTTACATTGTTTGCGAACTAAAATAGAATTTTTCAACCCTGGGGATTATTCAGAATTTAAAAATAATAAATTCTTCTCTATAATATTACTCATTGATGCAAAAAAAAACCCATAATTTGTTTACTTAAATGGTAATTAAATTATTAAAAATGAATCATGTTTTATTTTAAGAATAATTTAGAATTTAAAACAAGATCCAAAAACATTTCGGGATATTCATTGGAGATTTATAGTATGTATATGTACAGTACAATGCAATACAATTGAACGATTATACCATACTTCAGTATGGTAGCAAAACATTTATCGGCACCAGTAGCGGCTCGTTTATTCGTTTCATTTTTAGAAAACTTTAACTCTTTAAGGTCCAAAGTGTGCTTTTAACGGGTTAACTTTAAAAAAAATGGTAATTCACTAAAAATAAAAAAAATTTCTCCCTGACCAATATTAGTTGAATTTAAATTTTTAGTTAAGGGGGAAACCTCATTTACACGGTCGAAAAATACGTCATTTTTACGATTTTTTTTTCGGGTAAAATAACTTGAAACGTTTTGAAATTTTTATGACAATTTAATACATACTTGAAGAGTATACAAGAATTTTAAAAAAAAAAAGCATATTTACTATAGTATATAAACGAAAGCCGCGTTTATATCGCCTCGTCTATAGAGTGTCTCCATCGTGTACATTTTGCGTCCTTAATTTTGGTTTCAATAAAAAAAAACAAAAAAATTTTAAACTTTATGATAGTAGCTTCTATGTGACATTTAGATTTTTTAAAGAAAATATCGAAATTGCATGTTTTTACACAATTTTAAATTAAAAGTGGTTTTTCATTTAAAAAAATCGACTTTAAAATACCAAAAAAATATGAATTTTTTTTTTTTTCAAAAAACAATTATTGTCACATAGAAGAGAATTTAATTATCTATACAATGAGCGATCAGAAAGCCCGATCGGTTCAGTACAGCTTTCTAAATCGTGTCCACAAAATCGAAAAAAATACAAATACATAAAAATACTACATAATTACAACTTACGGCTGTTTCACGCTAATCAGCGATTCCAGCTCCATAAAGTAGCCCTTCTGCTTCCTCGTGGAATTCGTTTTGGGCCAACATCTTTATTCTACTAGCCGTTCGCAGGAATGAAAGGGACCGGCCGACGATTGCTAGACCCGTCTGAACACGCCACCCGGCCCGTCCGGTTCAAAATCACGTCACTTCGTAAATACTGTAGATATCGACTTGAAATTTTAAAGGAATATTCTTATCAATCGATTAAAATTATTTCCAAAAAATCGATTTTTTGGCCCCATAAATTAAGTAAAACAAATCAACAGTTTTCATTCGTTTTCGTATCGTATATAATATGTAATTAAGTACAATTAGTTAGTTTAGTTAGTGTGAGAGGGCGGGCGTCCCTAAAGCGCCCGAAATTCCTTAGGCCTCTATATATGGGCCCATTAGACATCCCTCTTTATACATTTTATCTCAATTGTCATGACAAGCTCTTTTTTTGTAGAACAAAGCAGCACTTGAGGTGTTCTTTACTGAAACCTTACAAATGCTCGCAATTTCAACGTTATTTTTAAGCATTGTCATTTAGATATAATGTCATTATTTAGACTGTTTTTAAGTGCAATCCAACCACCCGGCCTCAGATTCAAATCAACATACCAGAGAAAAACACTTCATGTCTCATCTCTAGTCGGTCTTGAACCCGCGACCTCCCGCTCCAAAGGCAACCACTCATTGCTCTGAGCCATTTGGTCGGTTAAGTACAATTAAGTACATACTTGCGCTAATTAAAGTATGATCTAAGTATGTAATATTTATTCTTCCATTTTTTCGAAACCTTTTTTGCGTTTGACACAATAATAATTGGTTGACTACAATTACATGGCAATTTTGTTTAATGTAGATTTCACTACTTTACCTTGCCCTTTTTTCATTGCTTAAATTCCCTGACTACCAGCTAATTATGTAAAAACCTAAAATAAGAAAAAAACGGATTTGTTTTAATTTTTTTCTTTTTTTTTTCAATTCATTCAAAAGTAACTGATGAGAGTTTCCATAAATGACTTTCAAAATCAGTCACTCTATAAATAAAATGAAAATTTATTTCTTCCAGTAGAACAGCACAGAAGAGTTCATTTTCGTTTATATGCTGAAATTGTAGGTCAAATATCTACCATATTATGGCCCATTACCTAAAGTCGTTGAAAATGTATGCTTCATTAAGTTGACAAATGAATGCAATACATCATGTTTATTTTATATTAATATTAGAGTTATAAGAATTATCGCATTACTTTCTTCTATGTGTATTATATATACGTAATATTATGGAGAAGTTTCATTATATTGTATATAACCAGCC
Source organism: Platyura marginata (assembly GCA_026745375.1). Lineage (NCBI taxonomy): Eukaryota > Metazoa > Arthropoda > Insecta > Diptera > Keroplatidae > Platyura > Platyura marginata. The sequence continues at coordinate 7,728 of JANSTT010019217.1, read as the reverse complement.
TGCAACACTAACTTATCATTTTCTTAGCCTTCCGGTTTATTTTTTTTTTTGCTTGAGTATAAATTATTATTTCTAATTACACCATTAGGAGTAATAAATCTAATTAAGTTTATTTTTAAAAATCTTTTCGTAGAAATACTATATATAGTTAGTACCTACCTACCAATTTAAAGGAGTTATTTTTGAACAGTTTATTGCTCCGGCTATATATAAGCATATAAAGGAAGGCTAATTTTGATTATGAAATGAAGTAGTTATGATTTAGGCGCATATTACAATAATTTATGGTTTAAAACCGAATAACTTTCTAAGCAATATCTTAGTGAAAATTAATGTTCCGCACTTTGGGATATAAATGGACACACAGATATTCAATACAAACACAACATTTAAACATAATTAGTTTTGGTTTAACCAATTTTTTGTGGATCACGTTTTGACTATTACTTCTATCTTTTTTCTTATTTGGCCCATAGTATAATTGTCAGTATAAAATTGTAGGGTCGGCAATAAATAAATAGGGTAGCGATAACAATTTGCCGAAGGTTAGGTAATTATTAATAGCAATTAATTTCGATTGAGAAAATTACCATAAGATTTATAAGTTTTCAAATGTAAAAGTATTTTGCATATACAATTTTTTCAGCACCACTTCTTTTACTCAATTTATGTCTCTCTGTGAATATCAAAATATTTTTATTAATTTAGAGTTTTCTATAAAATAAAAAAATTAAAAAAAAAACAAAAAATTTGAGAAAATTCAAAAACTTTGTCTCTACACATTTCTTTTTATCATATTTGATCAATCGATACCATTTTTTTTTATCAATTCGGCTATCTACAAATTTTATATTTTTTAGAAATCAAATTTTTATTTTTGAAAAATAATTAAATATTATTTTACGAGAATTCTATTAAAATTCCAAATTAATAAAAAAATTCAAAATATCCAATATGAGTTCTAAAGTTTAGTAATTTAAAAAATTCAAAAATTAATTATTAAGTATTACGAGAAGGTTAATTTCTTTAGTATATATTTTATGGTGCCGAATTGTTTACAACAACTCTGATTAAAAAAATTTTTGTTTTAGAAAAATCAAAAATTTCTTTTCAGTTTACAATAACTAACACTCTTAATCTAAATATTTTAGTTTCGCTACTGGTCTTACCATAAGACGTAAACATTTATATACTTGGCATTCGTTAAAGAAACTCCACATCAGTATTAATAAATCAATATTATGTACAAACAAAGTGCAAAAGCCAGCCAATCAAGTGCAAAAAGCTTTTAAGAGATTCTCAACTAAACATCTCTGCATTAGACAAATTTGATTATACATTTTGTTCACATATCAGTAAATACAAACAGGAAATTCTCAACTTCAAACAATTTTTTTTTTTTATTTTATTACTTTTCTAAGATTTAATTAATATTTGTGCGATATTTAAAAAAAAAATTTTTTAGTGTTTTTGTTGTTGCTTTTTTCCTTTCTAAAAATAATGTTATCACAAAATTTATTGCACATATATTACTGATTTAATATTCTTGATCTAAAAGTGTTTGTATATATGTATGTACGTACATATCTGTAGGCATCTTAGTGTTAAAAGAACATTTTCTTGAAATTTTCATGATAATTTAGTATCTATATTTAAAATAAAAAAAAATCTCGTGACAATTTTTAGTGTATTTGCCTGTTTTTTTCTGTACGGTTTAGAATTTATATTGAATTCTTTTTTGGTTTTTGTAAATTTTATGAAATGAGAGATATTTAATTATTGCATTAGAAAACATAACAAAATCAACAGATGCGTTTTTTTTTATTAGTTTGATTGTTGTGAAGAGTTAAAAAGTGAACATAATAAAATTAATGGATGTTATGTTTAAAAATATATATTTAGATGACATTATACAGTGACTAAGTTTAATAACCTCAGTAAAAAAAAACCTAACAAGTGTTTGAAAAATAACTCGAGTCAAAATAAATATCTAAAGAATATAATTATGACAAAAATATACTTGAGTGTTGAAATATATCAATAAATTTTGGAAAAGTTGTAAGAGCACACGCCGGAGCATTTTTCGAACGACATTTCGACATATCAAAGCAAGTATTATATTTTTTATCGTCCATCACATAAATAAGTATTTATTATTAAATATGTATCTATTTATAACTTATTTCATCTTATTTCTATAGTATTGAATGTGTCATTATTAACAAATATTTTCTTTTAAAAAACAAACATATCAAATGCGTTTTTTTATATAGCAATTCAAATGTTTCATTTGTTACATTAATATATGTGAGTCATATTCAGACGTATTGCTAAACATTTAAGACTTTGAATATTTGTGAACGAAAGCACTCCTTCTGTTACATATTAGTAGGATTCGTAACTGATTTACTTCATAGTAAAACCTTATTTAGAATAAAGTTTTTTTTTGTCAACTATTCAATGTGGCATACCAGATTAATCATTGCAAGATAGAAAATTCTTCTAAATCGGCTATTATACTGAGTCTGTTGAATTTTAATCTATAGTATGTGAAGACTTAATTATGTAGAGTACAATTTGGGCTAAAAAATCAGACTTTTATCTTGAAATGTAATTATATCGCCTAGAATCCTGACCTTAGTATTAGTTAGTCCAGTCACTTGTCAATTACTTGATATTATAGGTAATAATCTTTCCAACAAGATGTATGATAGTCGAAATTACAGCGTCTGTCTGATGTAAAGACGAGATTCCTATTTTTATGCCCTTATGATGTTAATCAAAGGGTATTATAACTATGGCACGCAGTTTGTAACGCCCCTTACAACTCAACGTACTCAACTGTGGAAGGTAGTAAGCTGAAATTTTGACAGTTTATTATGTAGTCCAAGAGTAAGATCTTTATTGTTATTGGAACAAATCGAACCAAATATAGGAGATGCTGTAGTACAATTTGAACCTAATTTTTATCATTTACTCGAAAGGTAGTCGGAATGTAGAAAAAATGAATATGGCAACAATTATAGAGAATACAAAAATCAAGATTTTAGTCATATGCCAAAAAGTTCTACGATCTCCCGTTATGGCGCTGCAATCAATTGTATGGCATTTTTAATTTAATTTTAATATTTAAACATTTACTCGAAAAATATGTAGCCAATTATTCCTTCTTTACTGGTATTTTACTTAGGGGGCCTTTACTTAGACCTATTGTATACCTAGTTACATTTATCTCAATTGATCTGATGATCTCTTTTTTATTTGTAAGAAAATGTATCTTTTAAGTGTTATTTTTTACGGAAACCTTACAAATGCTCGCTATTACACCGCCATTTAAGCAATACTATTTGTTGTTGTTGAGATAATGCCATTATCAGACTGTTTTTAAGTGCAATCCAACCACCCGGCCTCAGATTCAAATTAACATACCAGAGAAAAACATTTTGCTGTTTTTCCCCAGTCGGACTTGAACCTATGACCTTCCGCTCCAAAGGCAACCACTCAATCCACTGAGCCATTTAATCGGTCTACTGGTAATTAAACCAATTTGTTCCTATCACAAAAAGTCACCATTTAGGAACATAAATATACATACATATTGATAATGTAGCAATTAAGATATTTAAAAAAATGTTTCTGCTCATTTATTATTCCTACATATAGTATTTATCTTATATAATTAAATATATATTTAAGATCAACACAACCAATAACATTCCCCCTTACAATAATATAACACTCATCGAATACTAACATACAACATACATCTCTAAAAAAAATCAAATAAAACTGTCTATTTAAATATAAAATCCAATAAAAATTTATTCGATCAAAAATAACGGATTTACTGTCTATCAATCACCCTGTAATAATAATAACTCCATAAAATATTCGTTTATTAATATCGCTCAGTATAAATAATATTTTCGCAGAACGTAGTCCATCAATATCGTATTTTGAAAATGGTTTTTCCGCTCGCATCAATTTTAATCACTACGCTGAAATGACAAGTTTAAGTTTAAGTGAAATTCGATGTGAGAAAATCGAAGAGAAAAAACAACAATACTTAAGTAATTTTGTGAAAAAAAGAAAAAAAAAACAATTTCAAAGAAGAAAAAAAATTTGTTACACTTGAATGGAAGCTATTTTTACTACATACACAAACATTTTCAAAAAAAAAAAAAAAAACATTGGCAACCAGCCATATTTGTTTGTTGTCATTGTGGCTATGTGTAGTTTATCGTCAAAATCGTCTATAAAGGAAATTTCAAAAAAAAAACATTTTTTTCTTCAATAAGAAAGTTTTTCCAACCATAACTATTTACCGTTTTCCACATCATAGATGAAAATCTTGGTGATGTAAGTACTGTGTGTGCGCGCATTTTTATGTGGTATTTCCAAGCAATTATCGCTCGGAGAACGTTTACAAAATCGGTTTTTTTTAAGTGTTTTTTGTTTTTGTTTTTTTTTTTTTATTTTTTTTTTCTTTGGTGTTCGGTCTGTGTACATTTATTATTACGGAACGGACTCAAAGAATTAGCTTTTCATATATAATGAAAATCGATTAGAAACGGTATGTGTGCCAACAAAACGATTATCTCATACTATAATAGTTAGTGAAATTTGAATATAATAATAAAATCGAAAATCTGTTGTAAAAATGTGATTTATAGTTAGAAACATAAATTATTTGTTCATTTTAAGTTGTTCAGTGAACAATTTTCATTAAATAGCTTATTAATCATATATGAGCTTACATTAAAAAAAAACAAAAAACCTAAAAGTCTATTTGTTTACTATAGTCATAGTCTATTATTTGTGTTTAATCAAATGTCACTTTATTCGTAATATCAAGCATCAGCTAAGTTTGATGTTTCCTACACCGTTCGTTTTCTCAATGAAAATTTTAACTTCGATATACCAAATGATTTGGAAAATCGCCTAGAAAAAAAATGTCTTTAATGTTTTTCAAACACCTGTGGATATTTTGCTGTCATTGGAGGCCGTAAAAATAAAGTATGATTTATATTATTAAATATATAATATACAAGTATATATGTATATATGTATGTATATAGATATATATGTGTTTTGCTGGTATGTGCTTTAGGTGTGATTTTATAAAATTGGCAAAAGACGCAAATCTATAATATTTAACCTTTGACTAATTTTAGTTTCACTTTGTTGGTATTATTTATGCGAAAATTTAATTAAGTTTCTTGTAGTTTCCAGGAGCAACAGAAAACAATTTTAGTTGTTGTTTTTTATGTAAATTGATAGAAATTCTTCAAAATTCTAGTTATTTTTGTTAGACAAAGTTTTTAAGATGAAAATCAAAAATTACATAAGTAATGCATTTTGTTGTTGCCGAAAATCAATATTTTTGAGAGGTAATTTTAACAATATTTATTAAAATACATATGACGCGGCCAAATCAAAATAATTTTTTATTAAACATTTTTGGAAGGTTTTTAAAATTTTTCAAACATTTTTCCTATATTTAATTAAAAAAAAAACGTCGTCAAAACTGCTACACTGAGAAATATTTCTGATCAATATTTGAAATGATTTTAGTGTAAAATATTTTTGTGAGTAAAACTTACTACAATAATGGTAAAATTGAGAATATTGCATAATGTATGGAATTTATACATAAATTGCCATATTTTAAATAAACAAATCTTACATACACAAATTGGCGATAATATGTATCATATCATCAAAGATATTAATAGAAGACCACAAATAGTTAAATTTACATCATTATTGCTAAAAATTATATCAATCTATTTTGTTCCTGGGCTTAACACATTTGTATGCAAGCTCGATGTCTACTGACTGACAATTGTTATCAAAACTACCATCAGTGATGGTAAAAATGAGAAAAATTCCGCCGATGTAAATTTTACCCTTAATGTTTGTCTGAGATGGTATCAATGTCATATTACATTTTATCACTGTATGTCAAATAGAGATTATTGTATGTAAAATGTTTGCGCATAATTGAAAAGAGCAAAACTTATACATACAAACTGTAGGCTTTAATATTCCTTATTTAATTAAAAACCAGTAAAGAAAGAAAAATTGGCTGCGCCGATTATAATATACACGTATGTGTACTTGTTTATTATTTACAACTTTCTCCGTGCTATTGTGTCTGTACAATAATTGGGTAAATTGAATACAAATGATTAAAAACTCTAGAAATGATATAAAATTGATTGCAGCGCCATAACGGTATTTCGTGGAACTTTTTAGTCTATGAATGAAATCCTAATTTTTTTATTCTCTATCATTTTCATCATATTCATTTTTTCCGTAATCTAAATACTTTTCGAGTAAATGATTAAAAACTCTAAAAATTCAATGACATTGATTGCAGCGCTATAACGGCAGGTCGTACAACTTTTTGGTCCATGAATAAAATCTTTATTTTTGTATTCTCTATAATTGTTGTCATATTCATTTTATCTACATTTCGACTACCTTTCGAGTAAATGAATGGTTTATATGGAAATAAGGTGAACACTGTACCACAGCCTTCTCTGTCAAAATTTCATCTTTTTCAGCCATTTGGCCGGAATTTTAATCACGGGCAGACGGACGGACATGCATATTTCGACTTAGAATTTCACGAGAAAGATAATGGTGTTGAAATTTTTTTCTACGATGAGTATTAAGGGGCGTTACGAACTCCGTACCAAAGTTATAATACCCTTTGATTAACATCATACGGGTTTAAAAAGCAAGTCCACTTCCAACAATTCGATTTATTCAAAAAAAAAATAATGATAATGATTGACCGAGACGACGTTACAATTTGATCTCCTTTCAGATCATAAAATCCAATGTAATGTAATGCTTTAATTTTAGAATAACAGTTGTCTAAAATCTAGTTTGGTGAACATAGCCGTAAAACAATAGTCCAACAAAAAAAACAAACAAATAATAGTAGGGTCACCAAAATCTACTACAATACATACATATGAACATAACTTAGTTCATAATTTGGATTGGCATTGGCACCCTAATTTCCATCCACAGAGGACGATTTCATTAGTTTTTTTTTAATTTTATAACATTAAATAGGAAGCATTTTTATTTTTTACTTCTGAAATAGAAATTATGATTATCTGAGAAAAGGCCCTAACATCAATTTTTTCAAAAAATTTTTTTTTATGAAATCTGGTAATTTGGGATATTTTACACTATCTGGCAACATTATTTTATTAAATTTCACGAAAAAATATGGCTTTTCCCCGCTTTTTAAACGTTCCCTTAGTTGAAAAGCTGTATAAAAATTTTTTTTTATCTCTCCTGAAATATTTGAAAAATCAGGTTTAGGGCCATTTTATATTTTTTTCCCATACTTAAAGATTGTGTTGATTTTTTAAGAAATACAAAATTGTCATAAATGTTTTGTGCATGATAAAAATGTGACTGCTGGCTGTAACGATCTTCTCGGTCATTACATATATGTACATAGTTTGCTTTATTTTTGTATTTAATTATTATTTTATGTTCAATGGTGATTTATAGTTTAACAGACCTATTCTGTCCTAAAATAAAAATCGCTCATATGTAGCAGCCATATCTATCATAGCTTATCTCTAAATTCACCTTATGATAGTTTTTATTGAATAGTGTATTTTAGCCCAAAATCTATGAGCGCTCATAGCTGAAAATCGCTCATAACTTAAAATCGACATACTAGACGTATTTCAACCA
>JANSTT010019216.1:0-11938 GCA_026745375.1 Platyura marginata | reverse complement strand
TTATGTAGTTTTGCTAAAACTTATGATTTTTAATTTTTTTGTGCTTGTCCGGATCTTAACTTGAGTAACTGTAAGTATATTTAGTATATGTTTTATTAAATTTTATTTCACTTGTCACGAATATAAGTGAAATTATTTGTTTTCTTAACAGTTTAGTTAAGCAAGTAGTCAAAAGTTATCAAGCTTACTCCATCACCATATGATTATTTTTTAAACAGTTATATATTTTTTTTAAATCCTATTATATTCTAAATTTTTATTAAATTAAATTAAACTGCATTCTTTATAGGCAAATATTTTTTTTTAATAAAAACTTCATTTGCGGATACATGGACATGGACATATTTTATATACCGTGTTCCTATATCCGCGATATATGTAACCAACTACATATATCCGCGATATTTATAGAATCTTTATTATGACATACAGTAAAACCTTGAATTGCGAGTAACTTTGTCTACGAGTGTTTTATTAAAATTTAACTTGATAAACGAGCGTAGTGTTGCAATACGAGTAATATGCGTACACGCAGAAGCGCCTGCTGGCTCGGACTGCAGGACTGCAGCCTCTCCCAATTTATCAAAAATATTCTTATCTAGTTCTATCCATCTATTATAATTCTATTCCAAAGAAAGCAATAATTTTCTCTCCCAAAGCTACTGCAAAAAAAATATACAAGTGGATTACGAACATGTTTCCGGAACGAATTATGCTCGCAATTCAGAGTTTTACTGTACTTTTACTTTTTTATTCTTTTTGAATATAAGTTTATTATACTTTTAAATAAACATTAAAGATTAAATAAAAACAAAACAGAAAATTAAGGTTAAACACTTCAATATCGGCAGTTTTGTTCCAGCAGTTAGATTTACTTAAAAAGTAAGTTTTTTTGAAATATTTTTATTTATTGTGTTGTGTTGTTTTATTAAGGATCATTATTGTTCTATTATTTTATTAAAGCATCAAAATTCTCGGAATGTATGTATTTACAAAGTATATGAAAAATTTAGAATGGCCCTTTTCCGTGATTTCCGCGATTTCAAAATTCTAAGAAAAATTATTTAAATTTAATTTTTTCATATCATTTTGTTTTCAGAGTTTTAAGAGATCTTTTACCTAACATAACGATGGCTATTTGACAAAAGGCCCTAACATTAATTTTTTCGAAAATGGAAGAGAATTTAAAAATATTATTTAAAAAAAAGTCAGATTACAGTTTAGCGAAAAATTAAAAGTTACTGATTTTTTTTTGTTCATTTCATGTTCATGAGTATATGGATTTTGATATTTTTCTTAAAATCGAAAGAATTGGAAATGGAAATAAAATTAAATTTTTTTTACACAAATTGTATTAATAATTTTTATATTAACGTTTCTAGAAAGATTCTTCAGCAATATTTGCAAATATTGTTGTTTGTACCAGAAACAAACTGGTACTATAAATCGGTAACTATAAATCGGAAAATTTGTGATATTTGTTGATGTTAATATTTGTTAAAGCTAAGCTGAAATACCATAGGTATAGTTAATAGGTTGGTTTTTGTAGTAAAACACGGTTTTTGAATTTACTAATTCAACAGTCTTTATTAACCTGTTACTATCCACACTGAAATCGACTTAATAATTAATTTCTATTTCTAATTATTTACAAATTGTCCTGCATATTGTACTTGGCTATGTGTATGCGAATACGTAGACAAAAGGTCTTTTTTTGCTTAAATTAAAATTCAATACTGGGTGACTCTACACTGATCCACACAAATATTCAAACAATACATATGAACAACTCCACTGGATCTCATCTTTTGATCGTTTAGTCATTTATAATACAATAAGTATATAGGTAGATAAATTACTCACTACACAAGTTTCTTTTCTTATACAATTGTGGCCCTACCAAAAACCTATATAAGGCACATTATATTAATACTTCGGTAAAAAACAAAAAAAATATATGCCATACATAACAAAATGCAGTAACAGTTTTTCACTCTACTTCTCTTGTTCGATCGATGTTCCGCCTTCCTTAAAACCACATTTTTTACACTGCCCAGTATTATAATGGATATTTTCACTTGGACTTCGTGAAATATTTACATTTCTGGACATACATATTATAGTTATTTATTGTACAAAAATAGTGAGTAATAATATACCAAAGAGTGTGCAATATCATTTAAAACAATTTTAATTACAATTACAACACAAACCGAACACGTTTCTTGTGTATTTACGGGCACGAATTAATCAGAAAAATCTTCTGCTTTGTAATAAATTTTCAATTCTCGCCTTTGTTTTCAATACTTACAAAATGTACCTACCTATATGCATTTTAATTTTTGCAACAATAAGAGAAAGATTATTAAAAAAAAAGAAAATTAAAAAAACTACTCTTACTAACCAGTTTTAGAAAACATTGATTAATCTCTAGACTTGTCGATTACAAATTTTTGTTAAAATTTACTTTAATTTAAAATTATTATTATATAAAGCCAAGTCGATTTTAAAATACAAATTATATTTTGACATAAACTTCTATAATAATAATTCGCTTTAATTCAATACTCACTCCACTAGTAGATATTTTTGCTTTTTATAGCTTCCTGTAATTTTAAAGCTAATAATAATAAAAGATTAATTAATCGGTTTAATCAGTTCCGTTTCGTCCACGGGCCCATATAAATCTATTATTTTTAACACAAGAAGGTAAGTTTCTCAAAAATAAAATGCCACTAAAGATTTTATAGTAATTTTATTTGGATCTATAAGGTTTATGGTCAAAGTTAATGACCCCTTATTGTGCAACATAAAACAATTAAAGAATTTGGTGAAGATGTATTAAATCGATATATTTTTGAGATCACCATTTTATAAATCGATAAAAATTTCAGGGCATGCAGTTATTATTTTTTGGCAATTTTAAAAATAAAGGGGGTCTAACTCGAAATATGTAGATAATTTTTAAAAAAAATCTTTTACAACTTTTTTTTTTAACCAAAATAACATGTTCTGAAAATGATGATCTCAAAAATACTTATATCTATTTAAAAAATTCTTTAATTCTTTAAAAAATTCTTTACATACAGACAGATTTAAAATACCAAGTTCTAATGTCAAAATTTCATATCTCTAGCTCAACGCATTCTTGAGTTATCGTATATACAAGTGTGGGAGCGAAACTGTCTCATAAAATTTTAATCTAATATTTATACGATCAAAAATCTCCAAAACGTAGAAAGATTACATAAAATCGCAATTTTGTAGTTTCAAAATTTGTCCATGGAGAAGAATACATCCATTTCATATATTCGTTTATTTTTGGCGAGGAAGCAATAATATTAAAAATTTAGAATATTAATTAAAAAAAAATTCTTTTTACTACAATTTTCGATTTTCAAAATAAAGTGAATATTTTCAAAAATGTTATTGATTTAAAAATAAATTATTTATTTAGCGTATGGACATGGATTTAACTTCTATAGTTACACGATTATTAGAAAAATAATACTGAAGCTTTGTCCCCTAAAAATTTTAATTTTTAAAAATAGTTAAGCAGGCAGGTACTTAATAAATAAATAGATTTTTTTGTGACTTTAAAAATATCGCTAAGAATGGAGGAATTTATGTTGTTTGCGCGTATCGACTTAAATAATACTTTATATTACATATATGAAATGTTACGTATGTAGTATATGTAGTTTATTATATTACCGGAGGTAAAATCGTGTTACTTATAGCTAAGTTAAATTTAGATTGACTAAACTACGTACGTACTTGCACAATGTACAATAATATATGTATGTATAGCTGTGGCCAGTTCGATTAAAGCTCTGCTACCTAAATTTTTTTTCATTTGGATACCTATAGGTATAGAAAATAATTTTAAATCAAATAATGATCCCTTACCTGTTATGGCAAATTTATGCTATTTGAAAGGAAAAAAAAATCGAATTTTTATTGCCATCATAACTTAAGACGATACACGAAGCATTTTGAAAATGATTTACAACTAACGATAACACACGTGTACTGAGCCATGGCGCCTGTGTAAACGTAATTTTCAACTGGCTGTGTTTACATTGTGAAATTAAACTTAACCTTACCTTTTTCTAGTGTCATATTTATAGCATAGATGAAACGATTCTATAAATTATTTGAGTACACTCTCTGGTGGCATCCATTATATACATCACTTTAAATTGTTGAATAGGATTTATGATTTTATAAAGTGAATATTTACAATACCTAATCTAATATTATTTAGCGGTTTTTTTTATATATGGCGATTTCAATTGAGGTAAAAGTTTAAAACACAATAATTTATGACGATAGTCACGAAGCGTACCCAATATACTACATGGAATGTTAAGTTTATGGCGTGCAAAACTACAAGTTGTCAGTGAAGAGAATCTGTTTGTTCTGAGTTCATTATAATGCCTTATTTTTTAGCAGAAACATTATGAGGAACATACATATGGGTGTTATGCAATTATATTTAAATGATGTACCTACATATGTACCATGTACATACATATATGGCACAAAAATCACTAACTAACTAATGTACATATATGAGTATATGTATGTAGTACACAGTGATGTCTCGCCGTAATGTATTATGAGTGCAAATATTGTCTAATGCATAATAAATTAAATTGTGTATTTGGGCAGGGATTAAAATTTACCTTTTAGCATCGTATCCGAGTTCATTAATTAAGTTACCTACATAAATATACTCATCTTTCACCTAACAAATGCCTATTTAAATGACAAAGAAAAATTCACACGCCTCCAAAAAATTACCTTATTTTCGTGGAAGAAAAAAATGTTATGTACAATGTGGTAATTTTTTACAAAAATTTTATAAAAATAAAAGACTTAGCTAAATTATTTGATTAAGTATTTAGACTGTTTTAATAAATTAAGCAACAAATTAGAGTTTACTCTACCATAAATTTATACAATTTACTTTTAATTTCTAATGTCGTTTAAATCTAAAAATTGTTATTTCACCATTGAATTCAAATCCGAACTTTCTAAAAATTATAAATTACATACAAACATATCTACCTAATTAGTTAAATGTCAAATTTTTCAAAATTGCAATTAAAGATCTAATTGTTGATTTAATCAATTTCTCATTTATAACGATAGTTTTTTATTACTGAAACCACAATTGATTGAAGATAATATGTACTATTACTGTCATTAAAGTATAAAGTTATCGGTTGCCTTATAATATAAATAATTACAATACAAACACATTGTCAAATACAAATAATAAAATTACGTTCAATCTTTAATTTAAAAATTAATTAAATTAATAATAATAAATATCACGATTTTTTTTTAAGTTTTAAAAGAAATTTTTAAATACATAAATGAATATCTCATGGAAAAGAATCTCTATGCTCTATGGGAGGGGTGGGCACATCATGAGGTCAATGAATGGATGAAAATGAATAAAAAAAAAATAAAAGCGCGTATAGAAAGAAAATTGTAAGGAACTAGATAATTAGATTTTTATAAATTTATTTCTAGGGCTACCAAAAAACAAACTGAAGAAATTTTAAAAGTGATAAACAGTACGAGTAATTGATGGATATAATATATATTTTATAATTTCAGACTCGTATTTATATACGAATTACTTATAGGTATAAGTTTTTAATAATTTTTTTTAATCATTGCAGCTATTTTGATTCCTAAATCATTTTCGACTAATAATTTGTCTACTATTAATTTCAAAATGAAAATATGATATTTTATTTTCATATTAGGTCATTTTTGAATAGTTTAAAATAATAATATTATGAGGCTTACATACACTCACTATATTTATAAAAACTAATGGTCAAAAGCTACCCCTTATAAAAACAAAAGATTTGAAATATTTAAGTTGCAAGTTGGTAACTAAATTAGGTTACTAAAACGTAACTTAATAACGTTATTAAATAACAGTTAATAAACTAGAACAATTAAACGTTTTCAAAACGTTATTTCATAACTAATTAAAAATAGTAGTTTTAAAATAACGTTACTATAACCAATATGTAACTTCATTTCAATACGATACCTAAACAGGTTTTTTAAAGTTTTAAGTAATTAAAACCATGGGCATTTGTCGTTTGTGGCAACGTTTTTACAACCTATGCGGTTGCGTAATACAAGTTAATTTACGGTTTCTCAACGGTAATACATATAACTTTAAATTACTGCTTGGGTTAAAGCAACTGTTTACAGAATTTCCTTACTGTTGTTGCTGTTGCTTAGCAATTCTCTCAAAATATTTTAGATACAAAATGTCCATAAAAAAAAGAAGAAAATCATGAAAATACCAAATTTAGAAAATTGAGCAATTTGATATTGTCGTTATTTTTGTCGAAAACACTTTCATTGCATGTATTTTTATAACAAATCATTAGTTAAGTTGGTAGGTATACTGTTTGTTCTCGATTGCATGGTATTTGGTATCACGTATCATGTAAAAAAACAAATATAAGGCATATTGATAAATTAACAGAGAAATTAAATTTTTTCTCTAAATTTTAAAATGTCAAAACGTAAATAAATAAATTTTCTGAATATTTTTATCATTTTTTGTGTTTAGGCACAATCTACTATATTACAGCCCGAGTGATGTTTACAACAATTGTGTGTGTAGATGTAATAGTATTATTAAATTATTTCCATCATCTGAGAAATCTAATATTAATAAAATACAAATTAATATAAATAAAAACAGTAAACAATATTGAAAAATATTGACAGCGAAAACAAGTATGTAACATTAAATAAATTAATTTTTAAGTATGTCAGTCACCCTAAAATAATAATGAAATTATATTTAAAGGAATGAGAAAAATTAATATTTTCTCGTATGTATTTGGTTTACGTGATATCAAATACGGTGAGGTCGAGAGCAAACATAAATGTCTCAAGTATGTTAAATTAAAAAAAAAAATATTAAAAATGCTTCTCTTTTTATGTAAAATGATCTGTATCAGTATTAACTATTCAAGTTTTCTTTTATCAGAAGAAAATGATCGTTCCGCAGATGTGCACTACTAGCAAATATTACTAAAAAACTTTGTAGTTAACTTACGAATAATGGAAATGTATATCGGCTATTTTTGATGTTGTAAATGTTTTCAAATTGCCGGCATTGCGCTATTTTTATTTGATTTTAATATTCGATATTTTAATAACAATATATGATCGGAATAATTAACAAAAACTACCAAAATGTAAATGTAAAAATTTGCATTGACAGTCAGTTTGCATATAGAGCTTGGGAATGTGCATTTTAACTAGCTGTTAATAGCATACGGGCTGCGACTTATTAAAAAAAATTAAATTGCCCCACCAACTGCATTGTTCATATGTATGTCTCCTTTATGAATTGAAATCATTATTAAGAAAATAAAATAACTTAAATATAGGTAGGTAATTTAAAAATAATTTCAACCCTAATCATACCAAGATATTTTATAACAAAAAGTATAACGAGGTAAAGAAGAAAATTCATAACAATTATACAATTTACATTTTATAAAATTTATTTTTTTTATAAAAATTTAAGTAAAGGAAAAAATCTTTTATCTTTTTTGTTTAAGTAGTTGAAAAATCAAATGTGCCCCAAAGGCACATGTTGGTAGGATTAGGGTTAATAAAAAATCTTTTTCAATTCACCATATTTTAGATAGTTTTTGGTGCAATATTTTCTATTAAAAAACTGATATATGTTTTTTATTATCCCAGAACTGTGTAAATCTACAATACGTATGTAGTTGCAGTATGATGCATTGTTTTTCATTCTTAAGTAATACAAGAAAATACTTTTTACACCACCATATAATTCATAACCTAAGCACAAACTACTTTAAAAACAAATTTATATGTATAATATATCCAAGAATATTTAAATATATATACCAGCATACTTATATTATATGTAGGTATGTATGTTTGTACCTACTTGTATACCTACATACATTTTTTTTTACAAACTGGGTAAACGTTTATGCACTGCATATGCATTAAATCATCGCGGAATTAAGGAGAGGTGAACTACCTTTGATTGAAGTTGATTGTTATGCTTGTAAAATTGCGATCAATTTGATTTTATTGAAAGATGTTTTAACGCTAAAATCCAAGAAAAATAAAGCGAGTAGGTACCCATACATAATTGATTTGCTCTATAGGTAGTATAAATGTATACACTAGTACCCACATAGGTACTTCAAACAGTTAGTAGAGGATGTGAATATTTCTGTGATGAACAAAGTCACTTTAATTTAAGAATCACGTAAATTTTTAACTGTAGGTACAAATGTAATATATTTATATCTATTTATGTATGTATGTATGTATATTGCATAAATTTAATAGAGATAGCTCAAAAATCGTACTATTTTTAGAAAATAAATAAATTTTCTGTTCTGAGAATTAATTTTGAGTTGTAAACCAGTAAAGAAGGAATGATTGGCTACGCCGATTATAATATACCCGTATATGAATATTTGTTTATATTGATTTATTGTTTAGCGCCATAACGGTAGGTCGTGCAACTTTTTGTACTATTAATGACATCTTAATTTTTTAATTCTCTATCATTTTCTTTATATTCATTTTTTCCGTAATCCAAATATTTTTTCAGTAAATGATTAAAATCCTTAGAAATGACATAAAATTGATTGCAGCCTCCTAACTGTTTTTTAAAAATATTTTAAGCGTGATTAAAAACATATGCTTTGTTTTTATGCAAAATACTGTATTATGTACTTATGATAATAATAATCAAAATTTGCAAAGACATTAAGACTGAAATCCTGATTAAATTTAATTAAAAAATTTAAATTATTGTTGTTTTTTGTTATTTGTAAAATTGAATATTTACATATTTTAATTGATTGATTGTAACAGGTTTCCATTCTGTTTTGTGCGAATTAGTAAGTAACGCCAAAAACAGTAAAAAATGAACTAAATTAGCTAAGCTAGGCGTACACGTTCAAACAATACACAAACAAAATGAATTCACATCTAAAAAAATTATTTATTATCCACAGGTCCACTAAGCTAAATTTAGATTTTGGCAAACAATTTAATGTGTTAATTGACGCTATTCTACCCTAATAATATTAATGAATAATTTTTTTTTTTTAAAACACTTTTAAGACGATTTTTAAGTCGAACATTGAACAATTCACTGAATTTAAGGCCCACCCTTACAGAGGCGGTGGTGGACGCGGTCGCGGTGGTGGAGGCGGTAATATACACACAATGAAAGCAGTGACGGTGCAACAAAACGGGATACTCTTTTATTCGCAAAATCATTTTTTAATTTTTCTAACATTGCGATCTCCATGGAAATCAATAATTAATTCAAGCGCGGTACGCAGTAAAATAGAACATGCAACGTTTACAAAATAGAACGTCACACTGACCGAGCTACCGCGCGGTAATACCGCCCTAGTTTCCGGTGCCAAATACATTTTACTGTGTTGTATTATACCGCCACTGTTACAGCTCCCGCCTCAGTGTTAAAAAATGAAATTCATCGTGGAAGGGAGAAGGAAGGGGGAGTTTACCCTGAACATTTTTTAGTGTGGGGTAATTGTTATAAAAAGGTATTACACATAATGTAATTTTATGTACAAGATACAACGGATTAAAAAAATAATAAAAATAACATTTAAATATTGGAACTAGTAATCCTAAGAGTGTGTTAAGTCTAGTTAAATTCAGTCGAGCTATATTGTATACTAATTTTATAAACATTCTAAAACATTTAAAAACATCATAACTAAGAAACACTTTTTTAGACTTTGATTAAAAAAAAATTAAAAATATTGTTTTTATTATTTGAAATAAAATGTTTGAATAAAATAACAGTGTAAAATAATATCCACACACCATCAATTACCTAACGTCTTTTATTTTCAATAATATCTTCGAGCATCAAGACTTAATACCTGTGTGTACATGATGCAGTCGATCTTATGATGTATAAAAGTAACTATAGAATTCTTTTCAGAAATTCTTTGTAATTTCGCGTGTACTGCGACTGAGTTGTGTTCTTTTATTGTAGAAATGAAATGATTTTTAAATTGTAAAACAACAGCAAAAAAAAAACAAAGGTGAAAATAATAAATCAAAACATTATAAGTCTTTAATCTATTTAAAAGTCTTTTTTTCTATCCAGATATGGTTTTCTGTATAAAACAAGAACTACGTGAATATGAATATTTCATACGAAAAAAAATATACTTAGATAAACCTGTTCTGTCTGATGGTAAATTACCATTTAATATAGGTAAACGCGCGTAATACGCAATGTTATATTAATTTGTATATAATTAGAGAAAAACAGCATTGAGTTGATTATAGTACTGCATATAAATAAATATATGTATGCAATATGCATATAAGTACATACATACATATATCTATCAATATAATATTATAATCGTTATAAAAAAAATTCAACATTGTAAACGCAGTCCCACAATAAAAGAACATTTTTGATATTTTATTATTTATTTTCGTAACATGGCCTCATATATTAATACTTAAACTCATCAAACTCGTGTTAGCATATTCACCACACATGTAGTTGTATCGTATTTTTTGTTTGTTTGTTTTGTTTTTTTTTTGATAAGCATCCCACCATTTTTATTTATGTAGTCCGCGCTCTGACCACATTAAATAACACTTTGTCTTGTACACTGTATCGAACATCTTGTAAAATCGAAAATTATTTTTATTATGTGTAAAAATTTAAATATTTTAATTGAGGTTCGAACCCCGCAAATCCTTAAGTCAAAAATTTACCTAATGGGTGGTAGTTTGATTCGACGCCACATTTTATTCGGTCTGGCCACCATCTAGTTCTGTTTGGCATCACTAGCTTTCACATAGTTTTGAATCCACCTTGTCTATGTACTCATGGTGATTTTTTTCGAAGTGTTTGGCCCAGTTACTCTCTCTAACTCTATCTGACCACCTAAACATAAGACCATATCCGTCGTAGGGGGATAGCAAATTGGTATTCAAGCGACAGTTTATATATATTAGATATTCTAGCTATTTGAATTGTATGCGCAGGCACACCCGTCCCTCGATTTGCACAGTACTTCATTTACATGGTTTCGCTTTTACACGGTTTGTGAATTAAAAAAAAAACGTATTTCTATTATAACTGAGAGGTAACAAAATTGTGTTACATTGGAAAAAGTGGCTCACTAATAATAGAGAGGATCCATTTAAATACACCTTGAGATTTACTGGGTAGATACGTTCTACGATAAATCGTGAAAAATAAAACCGTGTAACACAACATAGAATTTGTGAATTCAATATAAAATAATAAAAATAAAAGTTTTTTTAAATTTACAAACCGTGTAAATCAAGTACCGTGCAGATCGAGGGACCGGTGTATATAATTTATTTACTAGAAATATTTTGTCAAAATTAAAATTTGTAACTAGCTTTCTGTTTTCTTTATTCGGAACATTTTTTTGCTTAAAATAAACTTTTTTGGGAAACCAGAAGAAAATTTATATTTTTTTTCTTTCTTTTCAAATTAACAATTGTTTTCCATCCATTAAACTACTAAATAAGAATTTTTTATCACGATGACCAAACCATAAAGAAAAGATAAAAACTTTTTAATTCCATTTTATTTTAACATTCTTGTATTACAACTCAATATTGAATATGATTGTGTCTTATAAAACCATTGTTTTATAGATTCGCAATTTTGAATTAAATGAATTGAAAACAATTTAATCTATCTTTCTCTCTTATGTAAATTATATGTATAATTATTAAGTATTACAATTTAAAACTATTTCCAGTTCAATATGATGATTACCGACGAAAATGTTTTTCTGATAATTTTTTATCGATAAAACAACCCAACAAAATGGAAATA
>JANSTT010019215.1:0-11942 GCA_026745375.1 Platyura marginata | reverse complement strand
ATTTATTTATCATTTGTTATTATTGTCTGTGACATTATAATTCGTATTGATTATCTTTTATATCCTAAATGATATCTATACGTTATAATTTTTATTTCTTTTGCGTAATCATTATTTATTATTTGTTTTAACTCTTTTATCTTTTTATTTATTGTTATTTATAATGATCTATATTAATCTCTTCTGTTTAAAACTATAGTTATGGTTATTTTTCCATTTTAGGGTTTTAACCGTTATAATTTTTTAACACAATGCACAATCACGTTTTATTTTTCTTTATTATTTCCTATTTTGTTCTTTCTTTTATCACGATTTTCCACTCTCTTTTCTTTCTCTTTTTTCTTCTTTTTTCCTTTCTTTCCTTCTTCTTAGCTATTATTATTAATTTTTATCCCTTCATAAACAGAAAAAATATGGGAAACAAACGGTACTATCTTTTTTATAATAGTTCGTCTTTCTCCTTTCACTTCACTTTATTACTTTTCAATTCATTTTTATCCCACATAAACAGTAAACTTAAGATGAAACGACAAACGAAATTCTTCCTTTTCTTATAAAATAGAACTACAGACCAAAATGATTATTCAGTATATAAAATTATAAAACTCACTTAACACACATTTTTTAAAATATAGAAGTTGAAATCACTAATCTTCTTGGGAGAGTCGTCAAAGAACGACCGTCCACTTTGCCGATCGATTCCTCTATCCAAACTAATACTTATAACATTTTAAAACAATGACATTTAAATTTACCCTGCAAAAAATTCGTATTTAAAATAATAAAAAGATACCCAGCAAAAAATTCGTATATAAGATGATTAAAATTTCCCTGCAAAAAAAATCGATGTAAAATAATTAATATACCCAGCAAAGAATGAAATGTCAAAATATTAAACAAAAAACATGATTTATTTTCCGTTTTATAGAGTTTTATTACCATTAAAATGACATAAAATCTGTTCGTTTCCGTCTTAAGGTATTTTCCGTTTTACACGGGTTGTTGGAAAAATGAAAAAATCAACAATCAAAAAAAAAGTTCCGTTTAATGCAGGTTTCCGTCTTTCACAGTTTCCGTCTTAGACAGATTTCACTGTAGTATGATTGAGTTTGATCGAAAATTCCTTTCGAATCGAAAAATTAACGAAAATGAAAAAAAGAGATTTTTTGTTGTATTATTATTGAACATTTTCGTTAAAAATAATTGAACGCACTAATTAGTAGGTACACAAAATATTCGATCAGAAAAACGTCAAAATGGAAATATTTTGTTATTGTTTACGTTTTATTTGTGAAAGTCGCTTAAGAAGACATTGTAGAAGTGACTTTAAAAAAACACAGAAACGTTCTCTTCAATTTCTGATAGAGGCATCACGGTATAAAACTCTCCATTGATCAGTTCTATGAATTCTGGCTTTGTTATCTGAAAGTTTTTTTTTTGGTTAAATCTCATATCAGTCCAAACTTTTTTCAATTCGCGAACATCTTTTATCGGTGGTCGTTTAGCATTGAGTTACTCGGATAATGTGAACCAAAGATGATTAGATTGAGTCCGTATATTGGCAGTCGGGAAATAAGTATTTTTAAATAACCAAACGCAAAAAACATAAAAGAAAAATAAAATAATAACTAAATGTTAAATTTTCGATAAGGAAAACGTTGTCGAAAATTTTTTCGATTAAAATTAACGAAAAGTGTTTTCTTACTTTTCGAGTGTATTAAAATTTTCGAATCGAATTTATATTCAATCATACTGTGGTATGTAGGTAGGTTAATCAGTCAATTTTAACTTATTCATGTTAATGATCAAGTCCATTAACAGAACTGTAACAGCACAGTAATGACTGCTAATAACACTCGTAAGTAAAATTTCGGAATTTTTAGAACCTTTTATTCATAGAAAACAAAATAAAAATTTCACTCCACCCTAATACAAAAATATTAATCCATGTACACAATATACAATATGTTATGTACTTAACACATTTTATTTTTTCTTTTTGGGAATTACTATTATATTACATTATCTCAAAATTGTATCAGAAAATAGAAATTCTGTCATTCACAATTAGGTTCATAAATATTCACAATTAAGAAAAGCAGATGATGCCAATCTCTCTCTGTACACCATATTAAAGATGGGACAATTTTTGGGGCAAGTTGTATATATATAAAATAAATCTTCAACAAGAGCTATAAATTTCAAACATCAAAGGCACCAGCTTTTAATTTAATCGGTTTAGCAGCAATTCACAAAATATTATTTGAAATTATTATCAAGGGTAAAAGATTTAAAAAAGAAAAAAAAAATTATGATGGCATTAGACTTGAAGCAGCGTGCTTATCATAAATTGCAAAATACATTTTTTCCGAATAAAAAAAAAAAAAAAAACATTTTATTATATAAGATAAATATTTAATTTATATGATTATGGTCTTTTTATTGGATATGTGTCAGAAATTAGTAAATAAACGTAAAGTAACTAAACGAGGTTAGGTCTGTGGTGAATATTTTGAGAATAGCAACAATTTGTTAATTCTGTGTAGTGTAGAGTGTAGAGTGTAAACTGTGGAGAATGTTTTGTTTCACATACCTAATTGTGTTATATCCAAAAATTTAGTTCTTATGCCCATTCTAATCGAACATAAACCGATTTTGAGATGCTGTGAATTTAAAACTCATTATCTGTAATCTGCATATCGATTTTGCGTAATTTCTGCTTAATATTTTAGCAGACAATTTTAGCAGAAATTATAATAAAAGGCTATCTATCAATTTGAAATAGGAAATAGGAAAAAGGATAGACATAAATCTATAATAATACTAGTGGATTGTATGTATATAGTTAAGAAAGAGTATAAAGATTGTTTTCTCTAAAAAGACAAAACAAATGTTATATGCATTTACTACATATGCATGCATGTCTCATCATGACTTCCTAGATAATGCTTAGCCTTAACGATAAAAGTTTGCGCCAATTAGCTTCAAAATTACTTCATTTTCACCGGAAATCAGTCTTAGAAAAGCAAAATATTTGCCGATTGCGACTCTGTTAAGTATTTTAGTATCAATATGAATGTTTTAACTTTAAACAATAAAATGTCATAGTTATAATGATAAAATCAAAATGTATGTTCCTATTCCTACGTTCCAATAAACAAAAAACGCTGATTGGCTGATAATACGTACAGGTAACCCTCGTAAAAACGCGGCACTTCTATAACGCATTTTCGCTACATCACGGTTTTGAAATAGTCGACTTCCCTTGTACAACACGATTGCAGTTTCATAAAAGGCGTTTTTGAAATTTCCAAATATTGATTTTTTCCCTTAACCCTTGCTAAAATATGTTCCATGAATACTAACGCTGGATCTAATCGATTTTACCTCACCTCACCAGAAAAAATTACTTAAATGTGAACCATACCACCAGTAACTTATAGAAAACCGTGCTAAAATTTTATTAAACCTGCATACTAAACAATCCGTTATTGAGAAGTAGTTTTCATTTCATTTCAATGTTTTTTTTTGTTTTGTGTCGAATCGACCAAAGACGTTAGTAACCGAGGGTTAAAATATTTTTAAAAATAGAATTACATATTTTATACGAAGCTAGTCGGATTAATTAAAAACTATTCAATCTCAACTGAAAGTTCATTAAAAACCATTGAATCACTGAAATTTGACAGTTGGTTATTTAAATTTGTTTTTATATAATGGAAAAAATAGCGTTTTTATTAGATTTGGAACGTAACCCTACTTTTTCTATGGATTCCTTGTCTCGTATAACGTGGATTTGTATAACGCAGCATTTTTGTGGAACCTAATCTCCGCGTTAGACGAGGGTTACCTGTAATTGGTAATAATACGTGTGAATAAGTTAAAATTAAGATTTAATGCGGTACTAATCTTTTTACTGTCTACACCTCTGAACCGTAACATTTCTATTTTGTCACTGTCATTTGTGTAAAGATGAATAATTATGTACTGTACTGTACATAGTTAGTTACTAGAAATTGCCCGATTGCCATCTTGAGTGTCCAATCAATTATACAAAGAATTGGATAATTGTGTAATATATCGTATATAAACCACTATAGCCGATCCTACATTGATGGTCAGCATATACTATGTATATGTATATGTAACTATGTTGTCTATGGATATGGAAATCTCGACACAATCTCTACGTAGCCCATTCGCTTATACTATATTCAAATTGTGTAAACCAAACAAATCCTCTAGAGGGGGAAGGGGGAGAATACAATAAATCATCTATATACATGTGTACATATACTGACTATCCAGACAAAGAGTTTGGGATCATTTACCAGATGTGATGGCATTATTTCCAAAAACCGAGTCAGTTTGAGTTGTTGCGAAAATGTTGAGAGCAATTAAAATCGTTAATCAAATGTAGTATAGGCAAAGGTTCGTGTGTTGGTATTGTACACATTTTCACAATTAAGGGTGACCTAAATAAAACACTGTTTCATATTTCAACCCGCCTCAGTGCTATTCTATATGTGCCTCCTGTGTGTGTGTCTCTCTCTCTCTCTCTCTATTTATATTTACATATATATACATATATCTACATAAATACAAATAACTTTTAATAAACCCAAACGACACAATATTCAGTGTACGCGGGTGCTATGTCGCTTTGTTTGCACCCTATATAACCCCCTCCTTCCCAAAAAAAAAAAAAAAAAAATGGGAAAGGATGTAGGGATAAAACTGGCTGGCTGAGATATCTCGCAGTCTGCATGTCTGTCTTTTTGTTTTAACCATATTGCAGACAATATGCTGTCTCTATACACTTTGCTGGTTATGAAATTATGCCCGTTATAAAACACGGATGCTCTCTGCCTATATAGGGGTGGGGGGGCTCAGAGTTCCTTTATATATAATATATATCAACATCGCGCGATTCCCCATTATCACTCCCGGTAATATACATGTACAACACGTTTATGATGGATATAGATAGAGACATTAGAGTCAGTATAACAAAAACAAAATAGAATTTTGTTGTGCTAACGCGCCTAAGTATCAAGAAGAGAGAGATAAGACAATACCTAAAGCACCCAGCACAATTTAATTGTACAAACCAACCCAAAAGGATAACATTTTGACGCCATGAACAATGTGCTTTTTAATGAAAAACGTTGCATTTGTCTATAAATTGGCAAGAGCTTTATGTGAAAATTGTTTTGCGTTTAATTTTCTTTTGTTTTGTAGCCCAAAGTTGCGGTGCTGGCAAAGATGATCGATAACACCATATACAACATATATATATATATATCATCTACTATACATACATACATACATAGATAGACTTTGAATAGAGAAAAGAATTCCTACAAATAATTGAAGTGGTTGATGATGTGGTGTGGTGTGTTATATAAAGTGATTATTATTGAGAGATAACCGATTTTTCTTATTTTTTCTGTTTTTCCTCCATTTAATGTTAACGGTTGGATAGATATTTCTGAGTAACGACACGATGCAAAGGACTAAGGAATTAATGGTAAAAAAAAAAAAAACATCAATTGAGACATTGTATTGAATGTGTATAGAAAATGATATAGGAAACATATATGTATAGCGCTTAGGTCTTCTTAAAGCTTCCTTAAAACGTTAAAAAGGTATAATAGATAAAAAGTTTGCAATAAACGCAGGTGATGAACAGATATAAGTATTAATTTTGCCTCTTGTGGATCCTTTAGGCTGATTAAATAAAATGGCAAAATGTGGAAGCGCTTAAGCAGAAAACTTAAAATAAGGGAAGCAATGACGTTTAATTTCTGTTTCTTTCCCGCGCAAATTCACGAAACAAAAAATTCATTTCTTCCCTTGTTTTAATTTTTTTTTTTTGATAATTTTCTCTTGATTTTAAACGAGTAGGTAAAGATGAACCTTGATTGTCTATTCGTTTCAACTTTTTTTGAGGTTCTTTTCAACCAACTTTCACACGTCCTAGAGACGCTAAGATGGGACATTTTAATCTATCGAATTTTGCCGGATCCTCGAATAACCTGTCCAGGATTCATTATAGGTGGGAACTTCATTATGGATAGCAACACTGTTCACACCAAAATATATATTAAACAATTACAAATTATTTCTAAATAGACTGAAAAAGAAAAAGTATAACAATAATCCTTAGTCGGAACATATTCTACGGAGGTTAAGGTTTAGTTAGGGTGGTGGTGCTTATTGCACCCAGCATAAATCATTTTTTTGGGTCTATAGCTATTCTACGTTTACTGTACCTCTGTCTAAGATTTTATCTCGTTTGTGCTCCATTTCCATCGCCACACATTAAGCATTGCTATTCTTGAGATAATTGCAACTTTTAGATTGTTTTTAAGTGCAATCCAACCATCCGACCACAGATTCACCTCAACCCTTCAGTCAGTCTTGAATTCGAAATCTTCCGCTCCAAAGGCAACAATTCGTTCCACGGAACCATTTGATAACGGAGGTTAATATTTATATCTCCATTAAAAAATGGAAAAACGTCAAAACTTATTTCAACCAGACATAAATCAATGAATGTTTGATATTTATGTATGTATAAGAAATAATGCATTGGCAATTGTGAATTGTCTGTCAATTGTAGGCCAACTAAAATATCGAAATTCAATTGCAATATATCACGTACATGTCCATTTGTTTTACGTGAAAACAATTAGCCATTTGTATTTATTTCCATTAAACGAATACAAACGTGACAAGCAAAATGCACTAATTAAATTAACCTCACACATAGTAACAGCTCTCGGCGTACGTGTCATTTGTTACAAAAATCATTTTATTTTTATTTTTTGGAAAATTGTTTTAAGTATTTAATGTTTCTCAGTTGTAATCTTTACGATTATTAGCAGGTAAGTAAATATATACCTACATGCTACATACTTTCAGTAAAATAAATGTTGGGCTTGTTTCAAGTAAATTTGTTTGCTTTGTATATACATATATGTACATTATATACATTTATATACATATTATACATATGTAAATGTACTGATGGATTGATATATACGACATATATTTGGTAAAACATTTGTCTATGCATGAAACCGATGAACTCTGTTGGCGTAGGATAGTTTATTTTAGTGTGAGAATCCTTAGACCTCGATAGATAGGGCCCATGAGACATTTCTCTCTTTCTATACATTCATCTTAATTAACATGAGCTAATTTTATTTTTTTGGAAAAATATGCAGCACTCGAGGTGTTCTTTTTACGAAAACCTTAAAAATGCTCGCCACTTTTTAAGGATTTTCATTTTTGAGATAATGCTATTATTAGACTGTTTTTAAGTGCAATCCAGCCATTCAGATTCAAAACAACATACCAGAGAAAAACATTTCATATTTCACCCCAGTCGCTCTTGAACCCGGAGGCAAAAAGAAAAGCTGATAAAGGCAACAAAAAAAAAAAGGCTGACAAATGAACTCTTAAATTTAAAGTAAAAAAACTTTAAACGCCTCTACTGAAAAGTGAGCAAAATCGAGTTATCATAGGGACGATATAGATAGCCAGTTGAGCTGACTATACATTTTTACCTTATTTACTAAGAAAAGTTAATAATTATCTTATCTTAGGAACAAATTAAAATATAGTTTAAGATATTGAATTTTGACTGATTTCACGCCATTTTTAATCGACATTTTGTTGGGATCCCTATTATAAAAATAAAATTGGAAAAATTTTAAAATTAAATGATCATTTCCACACTCCACACATAACGATGTCATGCAATTTCATTTACTTTTCACCTTAAGTCAAATTGTCTTGTTCATTCAATATTTTGCAGCACCCTAACGTAGTTGACACACTCGAAACATAATTTAATTATGATAAAGTAAAATTTAAATCATTTTCTTTTAAATAAAATAACAAAAAAAATTATCTACCAACTATATGCCAACCCATTGTTTATTTTTAATGGTATGTATGTATGTGTGTATTGTATATACAACTAATTCTATAGCTATTTCTCTAAAAGCTTCAATTAAAAACCATTTGGCACTTCCTTTTAGCTAGCAACATTTAGCTTTTCCGTACTTTGAACTTATTCCGTAATACATTTTAACTTTACTTTATAACCGGAGCGAGGTGTATATTATATGGAGCGTACTTCGAATAGTACATACAATATGATATATATATTGTACATACATATAGACGTACATATATACGTTAGTTAAGGGAAAAAATTGAATCATGCCAGTTATTAAAGGGCTTTATACCGTTCATAATTAAAGAGAAATGTCTAGAAATTGCATTTTCTATATAAAATGCTCAAGGAATTGTATAGTTTGTAATTTGTTTATAGCTTTTTATAAGCTCATTTATGCTTTGAAGCTTTTTGAAGTTTTGAATGTTTGAATTATCTATTAAAGTTGCTTTAATTTATAATATGGAGGCTACCTTAAACCAATGTACATCCATATATGTATGTAGGTACCTACATATGTACAGTGTCTTGGAAAAGTATTCGTACGCAGGTACCAGAGCAAAAGAAAAGATATCCCTGTCTGTCTGGATCAATGAAAATTGTCGAATAAGTACCGAATTTACAAAAAAAACAATAATAAATTTTGGTTCATCGGTAAAAATCACCCGGTTTCAGTAATCCTTGTTCGAATGTGTTATTGTGAATGTGAATTTAGTAAAATTCCATTCCGATTTTGTTTTTCTTTTCGCTGATGAATGGCCTTTTACGAACTACTCGACCAATATATCCAAATTTCCGCAATGTTCTCTTTACAGTCTCTGGACATTACCTTTTTTCAGGTGCAAATTAAACCCTTTAGCATTAAACTCTGAGGCGCTCATTTTGGGATTTTTCTGAATTTTTCTTTTAATGCTCGTTTTATATTTTGGTCTCACATTTTTTTTATTTTATTAGCAACTATTATCACTATTGTACCTTTCGATGATACATTGGACTGTTGCACGACTTCTGTTAATTATATCAGTAAATTGTCGTTGAGTTTTTCCTCGTTTGTTGTGGTGAATAATTACTAAATTCTTTTCTTCAATGGCAGTTTGTTTTTTATACGCACTCATCTTGTCATTTAAACAAAAATAATAGTCCGATTTATCGCTAATAATGTTTATAGAGAATAGAGATACTAAACTTAATAATATCTGAATAGTTAGAAAAATCCTATTAAAACATGTACCGTAGAGTGCCGAATAGAATACCTACCACTGATATACTATTAAATAAAATGTGTCAAATAGTATTCCATGTGTATACTAATTTGGATCTAATCACATCATTGCCATCGATGAGAAATTTTAAGAAAAGATTAAAATAAAAAATACCGCGATAATTCTGCTGTCGAATATAAAGTTTTTGGTCTGAGAAACTGAGTGTCAAATCATTTTCTTCATACATATTTTGTATCGTAGAATGCCGAATAGTATACCTCCCCAAATAGTTTACCCTGGTATACTATTTAGATTTGTAGTTATATCAGAGTTATTATAAGTAGAATTTTCCATATAGTGTACCATAGTATTATAATCGGTACTCTATGGTATTTTCTGGCATTCGATGAGTTTCACTGTGTGATTTTGGCTGTTGAAATCAATTTTAGTTTCTATTTTGTTTGTTTTATTATTGAAGACTGTTAAAAAATAATTATATTTATAAAAACGATGTTTGTCAAAGAAAATCTAAGACATATTTGGTTTTATTAAGAATTTTTTTGCCATAAAATAGTTTGGATGATTTTCACTGTGACTCACTGTATATACATAGTCTGTATTGCTTTATTTACAAAATATGAACTGTTCGGTGTACATACATACATATATGTCCGTGTACACACAGACACAAAAAAGAAACCTGACAAGTTCATCAAATTTCTAACTGAAATGAACAACAAAGTTAACCATACAAAATTTATTTGTCAGACTAGTTTCGTCCCTGTGCGGTAGAGAGTTATATGTACTTACATAAAAGCCTTTTCAACCAACATATGCGATGATGCTGTTGATTCTTTTAAATATGCATACACAATTATATGACTTATGAATAGAGGTGATTTTATACGTATAGAAATACCATACGTTATTACCTTACCTTATCCTATTATATGGTAATATATACGATGTAATATACCTTATTCTAAAATCTACACTACACCCTACCCTACCCTACTCTACCCTACCCCATACCTAACGTTAGATCTTATTTTCTATTCCACATAATAAAATTTGGTTAAAACTTAGAACATGCTTTCATCATCATCAAGGTATATACTATGACGCCCGAAGGGTCTTTCTTTGGCGTATGCTTAATTGTACTTCATTATTTAGAAGTGGAAGATTTTACCACCCTCAGTTAAATTTTCATACATGCTCCCTCTCTTGGCTCTGGTTAGTATTTCTACCTACCTATACAATACATACATACATA
The DNA here is from genome assembly GCA_026745375.1 of Platyura marginata. Taxonomy (NCBI): domain Eukaryota; kingdom Metazoa; phylum Arthropoda; class Insecta; order Diptera; family Keroplatidae; genus Platyura; species Platyura marginata. The sequence goes on along the minus strand of JANSTT010019215.1, from coordinate 1,498 downwards.
TATGACTTTATATTCAACTCATATCCATATGTATATATGTATGTATGTATGTATGTATGTATGTATGTATGTATGTATGTATGTATGTATGTATGTATGTATGTATGGTGGTAATAGGAGTATGAAAAAGGTTAGAGGGGTTTTCAAGGACAATTTCAAACTTGTTCTATAGTTTTCAAGTACTTTAGAGCACTTCTGTGTATATAAAGGATGGTCAGGTCATATCGAGCAGATTTTTTTTTTCCCCATAAAATCTAAATCACTTTGTTTTAAACTTTTCTACATTATGTTACCCGATTATCGGTTTGTTTCTTCACTCTTTCTTTGTTTTTCTCGGTTAGAGAGAAATTAAAGTTTTGCAAAACAAAGAACATTTTTAATTAGATTTCTTCTTCTTTTTTTTTTTACACAAAGACAGTAGTTAGCAATCTGTGTAGAAGTAAAAGATTTTAGGAACGTTGTTTAGAGCTTAAAAATGTGATTGTTTTTAATTTGTATTATGATTTAGAATCTGAGTTGGATTGCACTTAAAAACCGTCTAATGACTAGTATAAAATAGTGAGCGTATAAAAGGTTTCTGCAAAAGAACACTTGAACTGCTGCATTTCTCAACAAACAAACAAAAGAAAAAGAAAAGAAAAGCTGTTCATGTCAATTGAGATAAATGTGACTGGATGTTTTTACACAATGTAGCCTAAGTGTACTGATTCAAATCACACCCCATAACAATAATAGGATTCAAAATAAAAATGTGACATTTACAGCCGTAGTATCTAACTATAGCTACATTTTATGAGAAACAAAAAAATAGAAGTTTTTTGTATTTATCATTTTATCAAAATTTTCTTTTTTCGATGGCGAAAAAATCAAAAAAACTAAACAACAACTAAACGACGTGCTTTTCAAAAAAAAAATTATAGAAGTGGAGCGATTTTGCCCAATACCAAGCAACTAGATTACCAAAAAAAAGCCACTGCCAAAATTTAAGTCGCTAGCTCAACGCGGTCGTGAGTTACGATTAAAAATGTTCAAAAAGGGAAGAAAACACAAAAAAATTGAAAAAAAATTAAAAACAACATATCTCCATAACATACGGCGGCGTCTATCCTTATTTAGGGTTATTGTACAGATACGTCAAAACTTACATACAATTCATATGCCATGCGACACAAGAATAAAACAACAACAACAACAACAACAAAAAGTTACTCCGCAACATTCACATTTGAAATACTCCTTAAGGCCATTTTTGGTTATTTTCTATTTTCGTAGCCGCCGGTTGATGGGAAAAATCTTTATGATTGTGGAAAACCAAAATTTTTAATATCCTAATTGTTATATCATCTTTTTCAATCTTTGGCAAAAACTTTTAATTTTTCCCAACTTTTCCGACTTTTTCTATTTATCTGCCTGGTGCGCGCATGGTATGGATAAGTTTTAATATAAATTTGGTGCAATTTGTTTCAACCAGCTGAACTTTTGCTATACTTTAGTACAT
>JANSTT010019214.1:0-11943 GCA_026745375.1 Platyura marginata | reverse complement strand
ACATAGATTTTTAGCTAATCAGGGACGGAAGCTACACCTATTTTCCTAAATATTAGCAAAAATAGGCTCCTTTTGTGTTGTTTGAATTTGTGCTAGAAATTGGTAAGAGATCGGAAAATTCCATTTTTCACAAAATACTCAGTACACTTCCAGAAATTTTTCTGACTATGTGGATTTTGAAAAACTATGTACTTTTTTAATTTCATACTACTACGGCCAACCCTAGTATACATATTTATGATGTGGTTCTTTCCAAAAGCTTAACGAAAGGAAATCCAAGCAGTAGCGTCGTCAACTTTTAGAAATTAATTGTAGATTATTTTGATTTTAAATAAAAATAAATTTTTCCCCAACATGGTGTTCTGTGAAGTGACTGTGAGTGACAGTGAACAAATAGCCCTACATATTCTATTCTATGATATGATTTGATAATCCCAACAAACACAAACACCAGGCCGACTCAATTCTGACTAATTTTAAATAATTTCTTCATCGTTGCATTTGAATTGTAATTTTGTTCCAACTGAATGTTTTAAATTTAAAGAATTTAAATAACATTTTGCAAAATATTAAATAGTATAGAATAAGAAACTCAAAAATATTAGAAAAAAAAACAAAATTTCTAAGCTTAAAAATATTAATTCTAAGGGAAGAAGTTTTTTTTTGACTGGAGTCTAGGTTAATAATTTTGGAAGAACACCATTATAATTTCAGAGGTCAATTAGAAGAGATATCTCTTTTTTTTTAAAAAAACTTTCTTATTAATTCTAAGATAATCCGGTAAGATAAGTTTTCGTTATAAGAAAAAGTAAAACTTTGACCCTAAATTAAATACCCTATCGCCTCAAATTATTCCATATCTCACATTTCTTGTAGTAAATTAATTATTTAATGGTCGAGAAAGTTAACATTTCTCTTAAAACTTATATATACGTGATTAACACTACCGACATAACATCTAAATAAATGTTTCATTTCACATTAATCTTAATTTTATTTCAGAGCTTTCATTCAATTGAATTAATTCAATTAAATTAAATGACAAAGCAAAAAAAAAATGGGGAGCACTCAAAATTATAATAGTTTTTCCTTATTATCAATTTGAACAAAATTTGGTTCAATATTGCAATAGGAATCTGAAGTGAATCGAGTGGGTACTGAAGCTATCAAAGTGCATACAATATACTTTACGTGCTCTCTATACTATGTACTCAAGCTCAGCATCATTTTTCCATGAAATCAAAGCTTAAGTATGTATTTCAAGTGGATTTTAAAAGTTTAGTTTTTTTTTTTTTTTTATTTACCACAAGAAAAACACTTCGCACGAACTCGAAACTTTTTATATATTTAATGCTCAAAAAGAAGAGTGCGAGCAACACTTCGACCATAATACAAATCGACATCATTGGAAACTTTTTTCCCTCCATTTTACACTAAATTAGGTAATAAATTTACCTTTTTATTTATATACATATATAGGGGAAAGTCGGTCAGTATTAGACGTCTAACGAAATTTTAGTGTAAAAATAAAATGTTTGTGTTAAATTAAATGAAACTACTTTTAATATCCTTATTAACTCTCAACATACTAGAAGTTAACAAAAAAATCAAGAATTAAAAAATATATGTACACTTTTAAATATTCTAATAACAGGTGTAAAATAATTAATAATTTTAATGACTTTTTTGGCAACTTTTTTCTTAATTTTTTTTTTTGCCAGATTTGTTTCCAGGTTTTACCTGCCTTTTATCAATACGTTACACAAATAATAATTCGTTACACTATACGTGCCCTCTGTTCGACGACTGAAAGTGAAATGACGTCAATTGACATACTAAAATAATAATAAACAACATGAGACAAAAACGTTAAATTAAAACAGTTCGATATTGTAATCTGTCCGATACTGGCCGACCTTCCCCTATAATTTTTGTTTTTTTTATATTATATCTTTACTTTTATGAATAAATGTTTTCCTACCCATCTCTTTGTAAGTAGGAACATATACATTTAAAAGTACCTATCCAAGAAAACTAACCGCGATTTTTATGTATCGAGCGCGCCCAAGGAAAATGTAAATTTAAATTTTTTCTAAAACATACATGCGGTTTCAGGGTAAATATTATATGGGAAAATGATTTATTCCGTTTCATATATGAAAACTTCGTAAAATGCAAAAAGAAAAGTCAAAAAGAAAAATAAAAAATAAAAAAAAAATAAAGAAAAAAATGAAGAAGATTTTTGGAAATGCTCCGAAATAAATTTATCATTTTTATTATTGCATAAATGCGCCAAGTTTTAAAAAATGATAAAGCATAAACTATAAAGACACATTAATGGCGTTTAGGGGAATGTCAACGTTACATTTTCTTAATAAATAAAGTTATAGTCATGAATATAAAATGTTTTCATGTTGAAAATTTTACTTTAACGGATTGTAATGGCTGATAGTATTATTATATTTGCATATATTAGCTGTGCTGCAAAGAATAGTCAGAAGCTTTATGTCGTAAATATTATGAATAAAATATGTCTCAAAATGTATACTCTTTTTTTTACTTTTTTTATTTTATTAATATTAAATGTTTTCAGTTACATAGATACAATGGTTATGAGAGTATACTTCAATTTGCTAGTGCACTTGTAAGAAGCAGGAATAATATTAAATAATATTCATTTATACTCGTAGGTAAAATGTGTATAAAGACGTTCAAAATAAATATAAAACCATTAAAGAAGGAAGAAATAATTGGCTACGCCGATTATAATATACCCTTAGGAACACTTGTAGCGTCATAATGGTTTGTAGATTGTAGAACTTTTTGGTCTATAATTGAAATTTTTATTTTTTTATTCTCTATCATTTTGCTTCCACACTAAAGAAATAAGTGGAAGCTTTGTTTTCTCTTTCATTTTTCAAAAATTTAAAATCGAAATCTTATATATCCACGTTTTGAACATTTTTAATCGTAAAACTGCAATAAAAATTTTGGTAGTAAGTATCGCTCGTTCGCCTGTATACACGCTAACTTTCAAACGCGTTGAGCTAGCGACTTGAAATTTTGGCAGCGTCGTTTTTTTGTGAACGAGCTGCTTGATATCGGGCCACTCCTTCGAGCCCCTCCCATACAAATTTTTCGAAAAACAGGTGCTTTTTAATGTTTAGTTCTTTGGATTTTTAGCATACTAAAAATCTAAATTTCGATAAAACGACATAAACAAAAAACTTTTATTTTTTTGTTTCTTATAAATGGTGGTCATTGTTTTTGATCCACCGTTCACCCTTATAGGACCTCCCATACAAAATATATATATACTATATACGCAAAAATGCGAATACTTGGAAACTCATATATTAGAGCAATTACATCTTTTTAAAGAGGTGGTAAGGTTGAGGGAAGGGTAGGAGGACGGTGAGAAAGGGTGGGGAAAAGGGGGGAGGGTGGAGAAAAGTTGGGGAGGGTGGAGAAAAGAGGGGGAAGGTACGAAAAAGTAGCGGAAGTTAGGCAAAAGTGGGAGGAAGGGGGGGAAAAGTGGAGGGAAGATGAGGAAAAGTTGGGGAAAGGTTTGAAAAATGAAGGGAAGAGTAGTTTCGTGGGGAAGCCCCGTAGCTTTACTTAGCAGCCTTTTTTTGTACTTTTGTATTATTTTAAATTTCCAGCATTTTTTGACTAATAAATTTTTTAGAAAAAGTTAACCCTTTAAAGTCCATACATTTTAAACATGAAAGGGTTGACAAAAAAAAAATTAGAACACAACTAAATTTATTCAGTGAGACATTCTTTATGTTTTTAGTGAGTTAATATATTTTTTAAATTTAACCTTTTAACCCTAAAGATAACATATGAGACTGACATTCAATTTTGAAATGTTTATAACATATTTAATTATTATTTATTTATATAATTATATTTTCAGCTATCCCAAACATAATTGCGAGAAAAAAATTGTTTTTGTTTTTGGATTAGTAGTAGTATTATGTATTAAAGAAATAATCTCCACGTAAACGCACAACAGAGATTTCCAGTGTCTAAAGGAAAACGAGATGCGATGTATAAAATGTTAGTACTCGTAGTTTCATGTTAGAACATGTTGCTGCATATCTAGTATAGTGTACTAATTTGTAGATGAATGATGAATATTTAGTGTTCTGTTTGTCTCCAACGGAACAGTTTGTATTTAATTCTAGTTATAGGTACTTAGGTACATGCATATAATATTACATTATGTTCTAGATAGCGGTACATAGTTTCGATTTTGTATCTATACAGCGAATATATTATTTTTTAAATATTAAATATTCCTGAACAAAACTACATTTTTTATAGCAAATCTATACATAGAGACTCTCGATCTCATTTATGCGTTTACGTGACAAATTGTATTGTTATCTTTAGGGTTAAAGGCACCATTCGGACCTTAAAGGGTTAACATTTTCTAAAAATAAAAAAATTATGGAAGTATTTACAATTAAATTCTGAGAACGGTGAGTAGTTTTTTAAAAAATTTTGATTTACTCTTTGATGTTCAAAATGTATGGACCTTAACGCTTGTGTGAACAGCATATCTACACCCCTTTGTCGGACACTTGGCTCACCAGTGAGCCGTAATTCCTTCCATACATTTTGTATAGGAGACTCAATTTTTATGGCACATTTTCCAGTAAATTGGTGAAAAACTTGTTCTGCACGTGAAAAACGATGACCAAAAATATATGTGTACCACATAAAGCAATTTTTTTATCACCAAAATCACTAGCACTAATACCTCAATACGGTACTTACTTTGCATGTTGACGCGGAGTCAATAAGCCATTTTTAGATAAATTCATATTCGCAATCATTTCTATTGCACGTCTGTTCACAAACTGTCCAAACGACATGCAACAAAATACACGCTTGGGGGGCCGTGGCAAAAGTTTCTTGACAAAACATGTGTCGCAAAAATTTTGTTCTCCATACAAAATGTATGGAAGAAATGTTAGCTCACCGGTGAGCCAAGTGTCCGACAAAGGGGTAAAGCAATTCACAGCCTATTTACTGCCATTTTTAATATCTCTAAATATGTTAGATTGGGCAAAACCACTCAAAAAATATATTTAGGAGATGTCACCGACACCCAGTCTGATAACTTTAAAGATGTAGTTCTTATAGGCCAATTGAAACACATGAAAACTCACCGATGAGAAAAGTGTCCGTTTAAAGGTTAAAAGGTTAACTTTTTCCAATCACTTTATTTGGCAAAAAATGCTGGAAATTCAAAATAATATAAAAATACAAAGTTTCAAAACCATATCTTCAGTATTAAGTAAGTGCAAAATTGTGTCACTTTTTAAAAAACCGCCAAAAAAACGGTAAGACGGTGAACGCCCAATTTTTGACGTAAGTTTTTTTTTAATTTTGAACACGTTAAACTAATCAAAATTGATTTTTTTTTTTAATTAACACTTATTTTCATAAGAATTATATGTATGCGGAGTCCATTGGATTTGCGTTTGTGTTATAAAAAAAGTTCTGCACTGTAGGGTTAAACTGTAGGTGTTTGTTATTAGCAAGTACCTGTGATGTACGTTCATATAGAAACTTTTTTAATTGATTGATTTGAGACAGCCACTTTTTTTCTTACATAAGTTTAACCCTTTCTCGTCCCTTATTGCAATAGGTAAATTATTGAAAAATGTAACAACGTTTACCCATTTCAATTTTAAACCACAAGTTAATAGTACATGTTTAATTCTAGTATTATGGTGGTTAGGTTTGAAAGATAAAATCAAGTTTGAAAATTGATGGCCATACAATGAACCGTAAATTCGTAGTACACTGTTGCATTATATTTTATAGCTTTAATTGATGGAACGGTACTGGAACATTTTGAGTATAAAGTAAGAGTGTTAAACATCAAAACTGTAATACTTGAGCTCGCTTAAAAAATGATGAAATTGAGAGTGGACAAACGAAAAGTAAAGTATTTCGAACGCCTTTTTTAAGGAATAATGTATGGTAGCTTAGTTTCTCCAACTGCAAAGGAGCTGTTGTTACATAAAACTCAAATTATATTAGCGATAAACTTAATTTTTTAACTGAGTGATGCGAAAGTCACGTACAAGCTTCCGCCATGTTTAAATATTTACTTACTTGTGAAATATTATTTGTTGTAGTCGTCATGCACTATGTCTCGAAAACAATCATGGTTGCCTAAGGGTCGTTAGGACCCCATGCTCTCCTGGTAAGCATATGGTATCAGATTACCTATTGTAGTATAGTTAGTGAGCCAATTAGTTTCATTTCTAAAATAATATTTTGACTCGGAATATTCATTAAGAAAATTATGAACTTTATATTGTAATAATTATTAAGATTTTTGTAGTGTAAGTAACCTTGTGTCTGGGCCGCTACATTACGACATCAAAACATCCTCATCCTCAATATTTCATTTTTAGTCTATATGTCTACTTTGATATAAATTATGAAGAAACCCTTCATTAACTTCAAATATATGGAATTATGGCTGTTTGATCCAAATTTATATTTAGAACAAAATTGTTTGCGAAAGGTAAAATTCTATCAAATAGAAATTTAGTTATTTTAATACAGATCTTTAGTTATTTACAGAAGACTTGCGTAAATAGTAATTTTTTTTTTATTTTTGTTTATTCTCTATATATAGTAGGTACTTATTGGTAATTCAACCCTTCATGTTTCGTTTAAATGGATCTATCTGTGCGTACCGACATAGAAACATAAAACATAGGTACAATGTAGATATTATACTACTTATGTATATAATATATAGTACATTGTACTGAACGTACACCCTATCCACCTTTAACACGGTCTTCAAATAAAAAAAATTTCTTTAAATGCACTCATTTCACAAACTAACGTACCCTTGTGTCATTCGCTTTGACGGGTGCCAAAATTTCTAATAAGAAATATATTTTTTTACATATTATAGCCCAATCGGCTTCGGTATTTGGCATTCATACAATTTTTGTCTCATTTTACACGGTTATCATGAATTTTCCTTATATTCTTTGACTCGATTTACATGGCTTAGAATTTAATTCCAATCTTTCTTTTTTATATGCAAGCTCTATCTCGTTTTACACGGTTTCGATTTACACAATTTTCTGATTTCCACATATATACTGTGGAAATCGAGGGATGGGTGTATATATACGTATGTATGTATAGTATAGTTACATATATATAGGTAAAAGTGTAAAATATTCCTGATGGTACAAAAGCTCAGTGAATTCCCATGTATGACATAAAATGACAACATAAGCACTAATGGAATGTATAAATATTATATGAATGGTATGCCATGTATATAACCTACATTGATATTCTCAAGACGATGTTGATCAAACATTTATGGTTTTTCCTCTGATAAAATAATTTTCTGTTGTATAAAATCACACAAATGCTTTACACAATAAAACCATTTTCCATGATTTATTGCACATTTTTCATTGAAAAGATTTTTCTAGGAATAAAAAAAAAAACAAAAAAAAAACAAAAATGGAGTGACTATTTCAGATTTTTTTTTTTATTTTAGGGTAAAGTGGAAATGCTCTAGAGAACTCATCAATACACAAAACTCATCATGAATTTTCAATATTTTTGTTAGCCAAAGGAAAGGCAAAAAAAACCTCAGTTGATGGTTTAAAATTTTTTATAAACTGGGAATAGGAAATACAAAATGTTTTATATATTTTTAATAACTTTAAGATATATGAGTGAGATGGGTGATTTTTGGATGATAGAATGCTTAAATTTTACTTTTCTTTTCTTTATTCCACGCACAACGATGATTCTGAACATTTTTTTGGGATATACTACTGATATGGTTGGGAATTTACAAGGCTTGTTAACAACAAAAAAAAGTGAGTAATTTTCCTTTCGTCAGTGGCGCCAGACTAATTGTTCTATGAGTATAATTATGTAGTTAATTCACGTGCTATCTTTTTAATTGTATCGTGTTCTCTTTTAGATAAAAAAAATGTGTCAGATAATAATTTTAAAAATAGGTCTAAAAATTAAATGTAGGTATAGAAATATCATAACAATGGAAATGGAGGAGTTTGTATTGAACTGTAAAATCAAATATTATTGAAATTGATAGTCGTTCGTTTCGTTGATATTTTTTTCTTAAAAAATAAGTGTCATTTATGAGGGTGGAAATTATATATAAAAGACATTTTCACTGAATTTTCCGAAGAATACAAAATATAAATTAAACATCTATTAAACCTTATTCGTATCAGATTTCATTTATCATGCTTTGTTACCCACGGGTCTTTTAATAATATTTAATGCGATTTATACCCATTTTGCAGCCATTCAATTCATAGGGTAAAAACCTTAAATAAATCTTTTAGAAATTTTTTTTTTCTTGTAATTCCACCCTTGAGCGATGTCCTAAACGTATGCATACATTTTACCTGCCTTACCAAAAAGTCAGAAAAATGTTTTTTTTTTCCTTTCGTATTTCAAATATATGGGCATTGGAGTATTTTCCTCAAGTTAAATGACGGTCAGCTTAGTAGGGCTCTTGATACATGTAAGTAATTTACTTACATTTTTCTATATTATCTATGTATCAGAGTTTTCGGTCCACATCTATATATATATATATATATATATATGTATGTACATATGAGCATAAAAGTTTTCCTCATCACTATGGTAAAACAGATTCGATCAATTCTTTTTGTCAACGGGGGCGCATGGTCTCAATATTTCTATACTGCCATATATACTCTGGCTCTTATGCCATATATCTATCATATATGGTATATACATAAGTATGTACATATAATGTAGATTTTTTTTTTTTTATTTTACGGCATCATGACCTACATACTCTCATTTATTCGACAGATTTATCTCATTCCTTTGGTGTAATATAATATCAGCTCATTCTGCCTTTTCTCTTCTACAGCTTTTACGTTTTTGTTCAACACATAGTAATATTTATATATGGAGTTGAAAGATATGGTGGTGAATTTCTCTATTGTTAACACAGCGGGCATGCGCATTGTGTATAGAAAAAAAAAATCAGGGGAAATTGGAACATTGTTTGGGATAGTTCATAGTTTATAATGGAAATTTTACCAAAAGTCGATATGTTGGAATAGTTAGAATAAATGTACCATTTTGTTTGTAAGACTACCCCCTTTCTAAATTATGTAAAACAACAAACAATTTAGCCCGAAATAGTTAAAGAGATATTTAATTTAAGTTTTTTTAAAAGCTCTGCAAAGCTTTATATCTGTATGTATATATGTGAGTTATTATGAAATTGAGTTGAATTTTTTTTAAGTTTATCTGGAAATTGTTATTGGAGTGTATAACAAAACATAAAACATTAAATGACATCATTTGTTGATGCTAAAATCAGTAATGTTATTAGTAATCGGGATGGCGGAATAAACGCTGTTTCTTAATTTTGTTAACAATGTAGTTTCAATCTAAAATTTACTATACTACATCTTTCTCTAGTGGTGTCTCAATACTAGTAGCCAGTTGAAATGAAATGCGAGTTTTGCGGTCCTAAACCGATTCTTACATTAAAACAAGGTGGGGAGTAATATGGATAACTAACTATATGTAGGTTAAATAAACTACCAAATGGTTGTTTGTCCGCATATTGTTTATATGTAAGAGACTCAGTCATTCCAGAGGATAGGTTATGTATACTTCCGCGTAACAACATACGTATGTTAACAAATTTGTACTCAAAAATAAGATGTCTATGTCCTAAGAAAATTTTAACTGATTGAGTGTCTATTATCTAAACTTTTAATTACTTTTTTACACTTCAATTCACATTTTGATTTGTGCCTCCTGGAATTAGTTTGCAAAAAACGATTTTTCCAAAAATAAATGTAGCCAACAAAGGACGATGGGCTTGGATATTATAATTAGAAATTTTTTTCCACTTCATCACGTAACACGCGCGTGTTTCGCCACGTGTTTATCTGAAGAGTTTTTTTTCCACGCGTATTATACCATGGAGTTCATTTACATGTGAATTGTTTAGTATTAATAACTGTGATTGATTTAGTGAAGGCTTTGTATTTTGATTTCGAATACACTGCAACTTTGACAGCAGTTATGTATCAAAAACCATTAATTACTAATAAGATTTAGTCCAAAGTCATTATTTTAAGATATTTTTTTACATATACAAATTGAAAAAAATTGTACTCGCTCCTCAATACTTTAAGATTTAAGCGTATAGCGAACTCAATAAATTTTTAATGAACAACTACCTACATATTTTTGATAGTCATTAAAAGACTTTAATAAAAATGTCAAATTGGTATATATGTAACATTAGGTAGGGAAGACCGGGGATTAAGGTAACAGAGTTAAGAATTAACATAAAGATTTTCGACAAACTATAATGGAAATCTCGAAATTTGAAAAATTTTCTTTTAATTTTTTGGTTAAAATCATGTGAATTCAATATTTAGTTGATCAAACAGAAGTCAATAAACCATTCGGAAAAATAAAGACATTGTTTTCTTTGAATTATTTTGAAGACAAACACCTGTTAAATCTTACCCATTATGTTAATATTAACCCCAATTAAATCCTATTTAATTCCCCAATTAAATCCTAAATACGCCCTTGCAAGAAAGTGTAAGGGTCAATCACTACGCCAAAAAATATAAGTAATTTTCTTTTCTATATAAATTTATCTTACTAACAAAATTTAAAATACGTAGGGGTAAGGCGGGGCACTGACCAAATTTGATTAAAATTTAATCCAGGTTTCTCCTGGTTTACTATTGCTCTATTGTCATTAATCACAAATCCGTCAAAATTATTTACTAATTGAAGTAAAGTTTTCTTCACAAATATAATTTAAAGAATGCCATTGTGTATTATTTTATTTAAAAAATACACCGCGATCTTGACTAACAACAATTAAAATAATTTACTAAACTTAATTTCATTTCAATTATGGAATAGAACGGGCCTAATCCTTAAACATTTGAATAATATTTAATAAAAATGCTATACATAAACCCACAATTTGGATAAATATACATTTATATCGTTTTACCCCGACTTACCGTAATTATTGCGTACAGCTATGACAGGATTGCTTAACAAATAATATATAAAAATATAATTGTTGTCCTTTGTATCCTCAATATAATAATATAGGTATCTTAAAAAAGTGAGCAGAAAAACATATTCATTATTTAACCCCACCAGTACTAGTCTTTAATTTAAAAACGATCATTTTGTCTGATTAATTTATTTATAATACTAATTAATTTTTATTTAATTTAATTAAATAATGTAATGCCCCTGGCTCGCGGAACACCACTTCACTTAATTCTAAGGAATTATTGGAAGGTTAGGATTTAGGAAGTGCACTTATCTGTATAGAAATTCCATCCATAACTTCCGTTAAGAATGTTAGCGCCATATGGAGTATAATTGTTGTATGCGTTGTAATAGATGTTTTATGTTGTAAAGATGTATAAATTATGTAAAGTTGTTATATGTTTTATAGATGTTTAATGTTAATTTATATTTTCACTATGTGTTTAAATTTCACTTATGTATACTCTTTATAAATTGTGTAATTAGTATAATATGTAAATGTACTAATGAAAGCGTCTGCTCTGGAAGCTGGATCGTCGAGCTCTCCTGATCTCGTTCCTAATAACTTATCATCATGATTCGCCTCATCAACCGTTGATAAATTTGGCTCATCGAACTTGAGTTTATTATGGATAGCGAAAGGAAATTTACATAGGAGTAGACATAGGACATTTTAACTAATAATAATAACAATTTATATATAATACACTCATACCTCGTTATACGACCTAGATTTGTTCCGAAAAAGTTGGCCGTAAAGCGAAAAGCCGTATATCGAATCAATTATTTTGATACAAACCCATACAAATTCAA
>JANSTT010019213.1:0-11945 GCA_026745375.1 Platyura marginata | reverse complement strand
TGCAAAGGAATACAAGACCTAACCGGTAAGACCAGGAAAAGATCAAGTGCGTGTAATGGACAGCTAGTTCCTCTTATTAAAATGAAAAAAAACTAATACATATAGATAAATATACCCTGCCATTTGCATAACTACCCTCAACTCTTTATATATATTTACACATGTATGTGGGTATTTTCTGCATAGTTAAGATAAGAACCATTGCCAAGATTTAGAGTAATTTTCTGCATAGTTTAATGCTGTAATTATGCAGTGGTCTTTGAATGGGCGATTGTAACAAATAACTTTTGAAGATTGAAATATTTTCACCAAATACTCCTATATGTGAAAGAGTTGTAACTTCAATACACTTGAATAAATTTATAGAAAATTTGTTGAGCATTTTATATTGTATGAGTAAGATCTCTGTGGTTTCGCAATTTCTTCCTCCCAATTCTATACAAATTACTTGAAATTTTCACAAATTTATTAATAACGTTAAGATTATTAATTTTAAGATCAAATTTATAGAATTCAAAAAAAAAAAATGTTGTTCAAATTTTTCAATTTTCCCTTACATACATACTTATCTTGTTGCTTAAAAAATTCATATCTCCTAAACTATGGGAACATTGTTCGGAGAACTTTTTTCTGTTAGCTGTTTTTAAATTATAAAATCAAAAATATTTGGCCGATCAGTGATCGTTAAGATGAATCATTTCGATAGAAAATAAGTTTGAAAACATCATGTTTGTTAAATGATTTTGTTTAAATCGGTGAATTAGAGTTTTGTCAAGCCAATTAAAGTTGAAGATTTTACGCATCCGATAATCTACTGACGTCTAATTTATTTAGTCATTTAGTATTTATTTTGAATTTTTCAGAATGAAATTTAATTTTTGGATGATAAATACTTAAATAATTAGGTATATGTATTATAATTGACATAGATAATTATTTCTTTTAAATTGGTTTACAGAAGCTGAATATTTTAAAAATTCATTTTTTTTTTCTACAAGTATACAGATTTAAATGAAATCTATAAAAAATTAAATTATGACCGAATCGAGGAAAATGAAATGGCTGATGGTGTAATTAATTATTAGTAATTTTTTGTTTTTTTATTTATACAAAGCCAATTAAATTGAAATAATTATATTTCGTTATGATTTTTGTTTTTTCTTTATTGTTAAAAATTACTGCCAATATCTATATACATATGTACCTACATAACTATACAATACAGTGAAACCACGAAAAAACCTAATCCAACATAAATTAAGCACTTGTATGTACAGTAAATGTTACATTTTAATGAACATTTTATTGTCGCACAATAGGGATCAGTTAAATATAATTAAAGTTAATTGGATTTTAATCAAACTTACGCTTCAGTAACAATTTAATTTATTGCATTCAAGGATAATTATTTGATTACTGAAAACCTGATACAATGAATTAATTAAGTGGGAGTCACAGCCATACCAATCAATAAAATAAAGGAATTAATGCGACTTAAGTTCGATATCAATAATATACATACGTATGTATGTACTATGTATTGTAGGTATGTACATAAATGTTTGTTGTGCCAACCCATAAAATGAAAGAATATTGTTGTTATTCTTAATTGGCTGTAGTACCAGAACCAAGAGCGGACATCATAAATATTTAAATATAATTTTATGTATGCAATAACTTGGCCAAGTGATACGCAAGAAAGGAATGATATTTATTTTGTCTGCATGCAAATTTATGTTAGTCTTAAATTTCCATTTTAATAAAATTAAAATAAATAAAAAGAAAAATATGAAATCAGAATGAGAAGCACAATCTTGGGTATGGTATTTACTAAACAATGCCATAGTTAAAATATTAGCATGGTAAAATCGATGTTATCATTTTTAAAAAGATTTTATTTTAATTATTTATTTTTATATATACTCCAAGTAAAGAAATAATCAAAATCTTTTAAAGAAAATATTTATAGGATAAGGTGAGACAAGAATTTTTTTATTTTTTATATTTAATCCAATTTACAATTTTAAATAATAAGAAATTACTACAAATATTTACTATACGTACATACGTAGATACTTAAAATATGGTAATTTAAAAAATTATATAATAACAATTTTTTTTGTATTAACACGATTTTGCTATACGCTTATGTTTTTTCGTTCAAAGAAAAAAGATAATAGTTATAGAATTTATAAAAAATCTAATCTAATGAAATGCCTAATACTATAATTACAAAAATATGATGTCAACGTTAAGAGATTATACATTTTTTAATTAATTTTTTATAAATTATGTAATACAATTTTCTTTGCAATACATTTTCTACAATAAACTGTAGCAAAATACTGACGGAATATATAAAACATATGGTAGAATGCAAAATATACATATATTGCAACGAGCATTTATCAAGCCGGAGCAATAATTTCAGATAATCATTTGTTGACTTCAAGAAATTGCATTTTAGATTACAAGTTTTGTGCTTCTGCACATTGAAGTAAATCTGAAAAAGACTGTAAAAGTAACAAACATTATTTGCATACACGTACATATGTAGATTAATGCAAGGTCAATGGTATTTAACATGTTATGTAGATGTAGATATAAAGAAAAATATCGTATGAAAAACATGAAAAAAATATACTTCTGATTGTTGAACAATTTATGAAAATCTGAATAACACCATATATCGTATCTATTTTGCATTTTTGTGTCTTTGACCAATGAAACAAGTTTAAAATGCGGTATCCCTTCCGTTTTAGTTCCATATAAATGTACATG
This sequence comes from Platyura marginata, assembly GCA_026745375.1. Taxonomy (NCBI): domain Eukaryota; kingdom Metazoa; phylum Arthropoda; class Insecta; order Diptera; family Keroplatidae; genus Platyura; species Platyura marginata. The sequence goes on along the minus strand of JANSTT010019213.1, from coordinate 9,164 downwards.
TCCATGTCCAATGAATTTTAATTTACATTGTTAACATTTTATATGAACAGGACAAATACAAAATATTTAATGAAGGTTGATTTAATTAATGGAAAGCTTTTCGATTCGAAGAACAATTAAACATTTACATTTAGATTTATTATTAAATATTTTTATATTATTTTGAATTTACAGCAGTTTTTGGTAAATAATTTTTTTGAAAAAAGCCTTTAGGGCCCATAAATTTTTTCCACAAAAATTAATTAAGCACACAATGCTACAAATTTAACATAATATCAAAATACAAAGTTTTAAAACCACATCTTTAATAATAAGAAAGTTCAAAATACCGTCATATTTTAAAAAATGGCCAAATTAATTACCTAATTTTAATTTTCTTCTATCAAAATTAGCCAGGTTTTTTTTCAAAATTATCCCTCGATGATTAATTATTTCTCTAACGCAGCCACTGATATATGTACATACAATGATGTCGATAATGTACAAGCAAAGTTCAAGGGCTGCCAGAAATTTTTTTTGTTATTTAATTTATTCAAAATACAAACACAAATTTATCATTCATTTTTTCTTGATTGCAGATACATATATTTTGTAACTATACATTAAATGCAACAAATCACAATTAATCCAAAAACAGTTGATTATAAATTCTAGACATAATCTATATAATACCTACTCAAATATTTTCGAAAATTTCACACATATTTATTTGATGGGCGACATGTGTTTCTCAATTTCGTTAGACTGAAAACATTCAATCATACTATGCCTGTCACTACAAAAACTAATTACATACGCATTAATAATAGTAGTGGAGTAGATGTACGTATACATATTTTATGGTAGTCGTTTTTTTTTTATTTTTTGAATCTGCTACTCAAAAATGTCTGTTAGGTAAATCATGATGGCTTATATGTCATAATAATTTAGTTTTGTGACAGAAATGCATAGAAAGAAAATAAAATTAATTTCCTTGGTGAGTTTGAAATGAAATAAAAAATAAAAAATTGTAAATCAGTTGCGTCCTGTCGTCTTGTGAGTTTTTTTTAATTTCTAAATATGCATGTAGGTATATTTTTATTAATAATAATAATAATAATTGCAGACTCTGTTTCTGGGAAAATAACTATGATTTATAAATAATAAAATAGCTACGCAAAAAAACCATTTTTAAATGATAACTGCAATAAAACTTTTAATCAAAAATCTATTTATTGAAATTATTCAGACTTATATCATATGTTATTCTATGCACGTAACATCAGATAATTTCTTCTTCTTAGAAAATAATCGATTTATATTTTCAATTCTGCAAATATACCATAGGCTTAACCCAGTTTTGTATCCTACTACGTATAGCAAAGTATAACATTTATAAGTACAGTACATGTATAAACCCGTATGTCATCGTAACAACGTTATCGATAAAAAACATTGTTTGTTTGGCAAATCCCTAAAATTGCATTCCTTTATCCTCTAATGCAGTATGCATATGCATGATGAATTTGAGTGAAAAAAAAATTGATTTTTCAATTTCAATAGATTTTCTAGTAGATAGCATCATACATTCGTATAGTTTGAAATTCTTATAGTTGTAGGTTAGTCATGATGTATGCACATAAGTATATAGTAAAAAGCAAAGAGCATATCTGATGGCATAAATAAAATTTTTCCTTCAGAAGAAAATAAACTTCAACACTCAATTGATTACCGAAAACTAGGAAAAGTATGTTTCTAAGTAGATATAAATAATGATATAAACTTCTAAACATAATAATTGAATTTTTGTCATATTAAATGTAGAATTTTTCGAAATTTTGGGTGTTTCCACTATACCTACATTTATATACAAAAAATAAAATTGTTTTTTTAATCCACTAAGGAAATTCTTTAAACATAGAATTCTGATTTGGAAAAGAGTATAACATTATTTAGATCTAAGATACATAAAAACATTTTTAGCAAATGTGTTCAAAAATTATTAAAAATCACCATTTACCTCCTACAATCTTTTTTAAACTTCTAGATAAATCGCGTTAGATATGTTATAACATTTATTCAGCACCAGCTACTTAACGATGATAGTAACAATCGTTAAATTTCCTGAACATTTCCTGAAACATCAAAATTCAACTTCAAGTAAGTAATATTTATACAGTTCACCACACGCAGCCATAAGAACTGCCGAACCAGTTTCTGATCAACAACAAGAAAATAATATGTAATCATCTGAAGATTATTAATGATGTTATTGTGTAAGTCAATGACTATTGTCTTAAAGATGGTATCTACGTAATGAAATGCATTCTTAAAATAACAATATGATATGAAATATATTATATATGTTAAAATTACCAACATAATGTAAAAAGAAGGTAAAACAACAATAAGTAAGTTGCTCATAGCGTCAAACTCTTGCGCTTAATTATTGTTCTTGTTAAATGAATAGTTACGCATGCATTACATACATATGTAGATGTATAGATAAAAGTATATACTAACAAAATTTTGGGTTCCTAACATATTTTTCTTCAATTTATTAGCTTAGATAAGCCTATTAATCATTTGTTTTTGGTTTTTATATATATATTCTTGTGGTGTGGATAGACCATAAAATTCTTTAAAAAAATTGTTCTAAAAGCTAGATAGAGAAGAGGGAAGTATTTTTTATTTTTGATGAATCTATCTATAGATACCAACTCAAAAGTCACCTCCAAAAATAATAAATCGAATAGCCTTAAGCTAAATTATATTGGTTTTTTTTAAGTCAATAATTCCCTTGCCGAAAGGTGTGAACGAACCTTGGATTAACTAAAAATATAATAAATATTAATGTAAAAATAAATTAGATACAGCTACACAAATACCGCATACATACATATAAATAAAGTGAGTGCATTATTTACAAGACTTTTATCTGATTTTATTATCCTTAAAAAGATAAATAAAGATCTACTGACTTTAAAAATTGCGTACTTTATAATATTTGCATAATCCTAAAAGTAATTAAAATGCAAAAGAAACTGAAATTGCAATATAGTAAGGGTGTGCTACCTTATTTTATACAACAGTCGCATAAAAAATTGTATATCTACGTTGATGTAGCTATATACATAAATATGTATATATATAGATAAATGCTTCAATCAAAGCTTTTTACTAGACTTATCATTATGCAACGCAGAGTTTCCACCACCCTTTAACTTCTTTCCATTGAAATTTCATTATTATTACGTATTTTCATTTTTAAATTTAAGAACTTCCGTACTTCATTAAAAACTATTCATTTATACTTATAAATATATAAAGAGTAATTATAGGACGTCTGGTCTAAGAATTTTGTATTTCTATTATTTTGAAAAATTCAGCTACTTGTAATCTAAAAATAAAATTGTATGAAATATCGAAATATAAGAGTTTTGAATAGATCATTCATCTCTTGACACAAAATGGTCTAGTTGATCTGCCAATATGAGCAAAATCTTAACAATTCAGAATTTTAGACATTCTTCATTTGTCTGACAACTAACTATACACCGAACACCTTTAAGACTCGGCCACTATACGACAATGAGATTCTGCGTAATGATCGAAAACTAAACCGGTTAGATAGAATTTTTCGTTTTCAATGTAAATAACTTAATGACAGATTTTTCAGATATTAACATTAAATAATTCGGTCATACCATCCCTAATTGGAATTTAATTAGGAATTAGTAGGAGAGATTTTTCTTAACATCTCAATAAACAGAAATTGTATTGAACCTATATTATACACTAAGACCCATCATGCTTATATTAAAATACGACCTATGAATATAACATTAGCAAGAAAAATGTATTATTTTACTGTTAAACAAGAACTGATAAAAAATTCCAAAAAGTAATGTAAGGTGTGAAACCATTTTTAAAATATGCGCACTTAAGTTCCAACTTATACCATATATATAAAAAAAACAAACGCAATGAGTCAAAATAAATAACCAAACTGCCTCTGGTTACACGCTTTTAAAGCTATGACTTTCAAGTACCGCGCCAAGCCGCCCAAGTCGGTAATGTACAAACATAAATTTTAGTACTCCCACAATATACATACATACATACATACATACATATATTGCTCATAATCAAAATATACTTTTGACTTGTCTACAATGTATCAAACCAGCTATTTAAACTTCATTTAACACAATATTTTTATGATAAGAAAATAATTTTATTGTTCAACATTAAAAGTGAACCATACTCTAGTCTAGTAGTTAGTTGGCATTATGTATATGCATGCATGTACTGTACAATGTACTTGTACAATACAATACATGTACTATTAACAACGAATCCAAATAACATATTGTTATTTAATGGCCATAGTAATTGTAGTATTGTTTTCTAAACAAATTTTAGTACACACTCAAACGGTAAATTATTCTATGGATAAACCATAAACAGATCGAATTACCCTATAAAAATTCAAAAACAATATTTTTAATATTAATTTATGTGTTTGATTATTTATTTGATGTAGTTCGTGGAATGAACAGAGACGCCTATAAATAATACGTTAGGTTGCAAGTAGTAACAATTACCTATTTATTGTAAGAATTATGACGTACATATGTTTGAGTTAGAGCAGAGTGTTTAATCGACAAAATTACTTCTGTCTATCTTAAATCGAAAAATATTTTAAGTTTTATTTCTTTAATTACTAAAATGTTAAAGGTTCAAATACAAAAATGAAAAAAAAAACAATAAAAAATGACAATTCTACTAAATTGTAGAAAAACTGAATTGAATTCTTTAAATATTATTATTAAACCTACATTACTATCGTGGGTGTAATCCACCCATTTGAAAAAAAAACAAACCTAAAAAAATATGGATGAACACTTATGAGTTATGACCAATGTTAATGCATTTATTTAAAATTGGTTTATTTTGAAATTTTATTGTTACGGATCCCTAAAAAGTGAATTTAAAGTTATGGGTGGATTACACTAATAGATAGTAATATCGCAATGCAAATGAACGATAGTAATACATGGTTAATAAAAATTTGTCACATCAATGGTCCCTCAAGATTTATATATATATATATGAGAATTTGCTACTTAACTCAGAAATAATCCCACTTTTTTGTAAACAAACTCTATTTATGTTCATATTTGGAACATTTAACCCCACTCTCCACTGGTAAAATACATAATTTGCAATATCTATTAGCACAGAAAAATATTTTAGTTATTAATATCAACACATAACAAAATTTAATTAAGTATGCGTTCTATTGGAAAAATTATTTGTTTACGCATGCGGTTTGGACAACTTCAGTTCAATCCTTACCTTACAGCTTACACTATTAAATAACACACGTTCATCCATTTTTCTTTATGACATTTCTTCACTGAATGATAAATTTGATTATTTTTAGTACAAATTGTTTGAATACATGTTATTTTCCAACTTTATATGCGGCGCATTGCTAAAATCATAAATATTTATGTTTAAATAAATAAATCAATAATAAATGTGTGTAGACATATATTATGACAAAGTTACTTACAACTGGACATAAATATCACCATTGCGTTGGTTTCAGAATAAATACAAATTTACGTTGGACATTTTCTATGCACATTTTTAATGAAAATATTATGGAAATGTTTTGTTTACAATTTTTCTGATATTTTATTTCTCTAAAAAAAAATATATAACTAAGAAAAAAAACCTGTCACATTCAAAATAAAATTTTAAATTGTTTTATATAGTAGACTCGCGAAAATGTGAACGTTTGAAAACGTTATATATTTCATTAATCAATTTATTCGGTAAAAAAAATTTGACATTGTTATTTGGTTTTTCGTATTGATCTCATTTTATTATTAAATCCAGTAGATCACTTTTATTCCAAATTGTAGAGATCAATTGCCTTAGAAAAATAACATATAATAAAGTTGAACAGAATACGTAATTCATTCAGAAATATATGTACTTACATGTAGTATCTCGAAAACGTGAACCGGTTTTGTTTTATAGTGTTAACGTTTTCGTGAGTCTGCTGTATTTATAAGGTTGCTAATAGGTTGTCGTTAAGTTTTTATTTGTTTGGTGTTAACAGTTAACTGGCTTCTTCTATGATATAATGATGATGACGTCTTAATAATTATGACATTTTCACATTTTTTTCGACATTTTATTGAGAATCAATTAAATTTATTCAATTTAATTCAAAACAAATGTTTATTTGGATATTTTGGTTATAATGTAAATAGTGAATTTTTTGTTGCACTAATGACATACCTACTACTGGTTAGACGGTTAGGCATGGTGAAAGTTTTGTGTCATCGAAATAAATTTTGAAATTACTATCCAAGTTTTAGTTATTAATAAACCAGTTTTAAACGAACGTACCTACACCATTATGTAAATTTTGGAAAATGTTATTTGGTATGAAAAATGCAACAGAAGTACGTATACAGTTATGGCGTGAGAAATACTCCTGTAAAATTATTAATGAGTCCTTTACATTGACAGTGATACTTTTGAAAGAACCCTCTCCCCTGCCTTTGTTCTTGATTTTTAACTTTTTTGCCAATAAATAGCTAAATTAATTAATATTTCGAAACAAACAAAAAAAAAAGAAGACGATAAAGTTGAATTTTAAAGCAAATTCCTTTTAATGTAGTAACTTCTAGCAGGTACGGTAATTTAATTAATCATATGTAAACCTTAGAGCTTAGCATAATAAAATTGACCAGAATAATACATATATCTAAAGCTAAAGTGTATATTTTAGATACATATTCGAATTTAGAATACAAATAAATTATTTAAAAAACAAATCCTCTGTAGCTATATGACGTGTATTTAGTTATGTTAACAAATTGCAAAATTCTAGGTGCAAAAATCTACTGCACTCATATTTATTCCTTTACCTCTAATTCTCTACATTACATAGTATAATATATATCTAAAGACTTACGCTATGCAGTGAAACAGGTTAATCCAAATGCAAAGAACATTTTTCCGAGTCGACAAATGATTTTGTAAAATTATTGCCTGACTTGATGATACCCGTATTATGCATTTTGTGCACAGTTGAGTGCAATTCTCCAACAATATTTATATACACATTGCAGTTTAAGTTTAAAGAAAGAAAAAAAAGACGTCAGAACAGGCAGATGCTTAAATTATGCAATGAAAAATGCAGAAAAATAAAATTAAAGATTGGCTGAGTATAGTATATAAAATGGAGGTATTTTTGTTTCAGTGATGGGTGCACATTATGGTCGTTTTTTCTACTCTACATACTGATTAGAGGCCTCACGAAAATAAAATAAAATATAATTGAATTTGTTCAAGGTGTTAAAATCATATATTATTCTTAATTAGAAATGAGTATTATATAAGTATTAAATAAGAATTTAACTCCAGGTATTTCCAAAAGTGTACAGTCACAATATGCTAAGGTTTTGAATCCCTAATTTAATGTGATATTTCCTGTATCAACTAAAACTAAAGCGAACTTAATGCTTAGTAGTTAACCTTTGCTAGTTTATTACACGGAACAAACTATAGTATGTATGTATATGATTACATTATAATAGCTTATCAAAATTTAATGAGCTTATTTCACACTCAAATATCCATAAATGTTTGAAATATTAACACTAATTATATACCATATGTCTATATAAAGGTATGATTTAAACGTGTTACTAAAACTCATATTAAATCAAATATCCTGGTTAGAATGGACTTCAAAACGTGTTTATTTTAATCTTGAAATGCCGCTTTTGGGATGAAAAATTACCAACTTAGTACCCGAGTATATTCAAACCCTTTATTAACGAAAATTATCGCTATAAACAAAAGACTCAATAATAAATGTCTTTAAATATGGTTTCAGTCAACAAATTAGGTAGATAAATTGAAGTTAAAATATTATACCATTAAGTCATGGAAAATACTACAGATTTAAAAAAATTAAAATAAAATTATGGCAAAAAAAAACCCAAAGATCTCTTTTATGCCTTCCACTTCATTTTGCCACAACATTTATACATAACATAAAGGTATAAGCAATGGTCGTTTAGTAATAAGTTTTGAAATCCATGAACAATTCTGTTGTTCGCATTGGAAAAGTCTCTGAAGCAGTCATTACCCAAAGAATCGCGATCTTCTTGCGCTTTTATTATGCGCATACATTATTTTTGCTCAATTTAGTCAAAAGAGTGGTCTTTGGAAAAATTATACCTAAAGCGGTTTTTTTGTATGAGCTCGTTAATATATTTTTATTTTTTTTTTCGGGTGTCTTAAAGATGCTTTCAGACGTCATTTTAAATTTGTAATGCCTGTTGGTGTTCAAACGGGAATAACGGATTTGCTGCTAACAATACGCCGAAGACAATTACTCGTTGTCCATTGAAAGCAAAATAAAAAATTAAAAACCAAAATGAAAAAACTTGATTTTTTGTATGTACCAGAATGACATTACTAAATCGCAGTTTATTGTTTATTTATCTCCATATGCATATTGTGTGTGTGACAATAAATTATTACCACAATGCTGTGTTACCTGTAATTATATACAATTTGGGTTATACGACGCACGATATTATATAAGTACGCAGCAATACAATGGGAATTTTTTTCTCATAATTGGCGTAATCAGAGTACAATTTCTCAGGTGATTATGTTTTGTTTATACATTTTAGGTAAATGCACTAAAAGTTATTTTCATTGTTGAGAGATTGAATAACACTTCAGGCGAGACAAAAGTGGCGTTTGCATGTTTTTCTGATGGAATTATAATCTACTCAATATTATTAGCTGTTAAATATACAATTTTTAAATCACAATTTAACCCTCTACCAATTTCCACATGTCAATATTATCCATTTAATTATTATGTATATAAAAAAAATTACGGAAAATATATTTAGATAAATTAGATGTCTCAGAACATTGATTTTGCATAAAATGTAGCTAAATTCTGTCATTAGCAAAAAAAATTGTACAAGTTTACATGAAGGAACTATTATTGGTACCTATTATATAATTGAAAAAAGCTTAAAGGATTATATTTAAAAGCAATAACATAACAATTGAAAACTTTTACTTATATGGAAAAAAATATATTTCTTATTTCTGTTTTCATCCCATTA
>JANSTT010019212.1:0-11950 GCA_026745375.1 Platyura marginata | reverse complement strand
TATAACGTTTTAAGAGATTGCACGATTACGTTATTCAACAATGACTAATAACAATAATTAATAGCACAATAATCTACGTAGTATTATAATAGTGACGATGATAAGATAAATAAATTAAATTTATATTATATGCGCACAAAGTAATAAAAGTATATACAAGCAATCAATTTTAAGAGAGCACTCTAGAGACCCATCTCGAAATAAAACATATGTTACTTGAAGAGGTTTTCATTTGAGTAATTTTTTGTTTTTTGTTTTGTTTTATTCGTAGCTAGCAAAAATCATTCAAGAAATGACAGATTATTTGCAATTGGTAAAAAATTGCCTCTTTACAAATGTTATTATTTACATTTTAACAATATATGTACAATGTACATGTATTATAATAAATGTACAATGTACAATGTACATGTATAGTAATACTTCTCTCTACATATAGCTAAATAATGTATAGAAAATGTTGTTCAACGTACTATATTTACTCGCCGATAGCGATGAGTCACATTATCGACTTGTTTAAAGAAGTAGTAACGTTTTTATGTAATCAAATGTATATGTATAGTATACATACCAACTATATATCTGTTTCTATATAGAATTTATATGGACGAGTACACAGTACAACTGTCATGTTTGTATAGGTGGCTTTTTTTTTGTAAACTGAGTGAATTATCTCTTAAATTATTTTTTTATTATATGTATGAATAAATAAGGTACTACATGACACTTAACTGTTTGTTAAAACCAATCGAAAGTAATTTAAAAATTTGCAACTTGAAAAGAATACTCCAATTACGGCATAATTGAATGAACTTTAAGTTGAAACATTTTCGGTGTCTGAATCTAAAGAGTCAAAATGACTTCTATGTTGATTAAAATTTGCATAATTTTCGGTAGAAATATTACTCAAACAAAAAGATAGGCCTAAAAAATAATTCAGTCTCGATACAGTGATGAAGAGAAAATGCCCACTATTAATATTAATTTGAAATTTAATTTAAAATAAATTCAATTCACAATTTTTCATTTTACGTCGTCACATACACAAAAATGCCACTACAATGTGTCAATTTAAAATAATTGCAAAATCTCAACAACACAATAAAAACATCAAAGTGAAAACATTACCCATCTAATAACGTTTTTTATGAAAAATATGTGCAATATGCCTACAACAAGGGAATAAACCCCTTACTACATACATATTACGTTAGATTTTGTTTTTGAGAGATGATTCAATAATGTGTGATTGACGACCATGTACAATCGTATGTAAATTCAATTGGCACTCCGCACTCGATTATAAAATATTGCTTGAATAGATTGTCATGACGGGGATGAAAAATATATGATTAATCATCATAAATAAGCGATAAAAGCTTTTAGCATTAATATGACATCATCACAAAATATTTTTTTATCGCATATGTGTGCGAAAATTAGCTATTAATCGATATTCAGGAAATGTCTTGCAAGAGACGATACGTAGTTATATGTAGGTATGTAAAGTATAATTTGAAATTTTGACTTTTAATATCAATCAGTCAGTTTTAAAATTTTGCAAATCAAATAACTTTATTTATCTACCTCTGTTACCCCACCACTTAACTCTCAATAACGAAGTACCTACATATGTCAATCAACCAGCTTGATGGCAAACCAATCGGTCAATTTCAATAGAATTCTATATAGATGGTAACACTCACTTATTATTCAGAATACGACTGTGACCCCGACGTTTGAGGTGAAGCTATTTTTTTTTATACAATCCCTGGTTATGATTGCAAATTTTTTTATCTTCACCAAAAAAATGTTGTTGCCACATATGATCTCTACCCATAAATGTTTCTTTGATAGCGGTTTGCTTATGCGTTGCACTCTACTCTGATAACATTGTTAATCAAATAAATATTTTAATAACGCACATAAAAGTACACGTACTATGTAGCAAATACTTCAAAGGATATCATCATATATTTTTAATTAAACAAAAAACCAAAATATTAATAAAAAAAAACCGAACCAAATATTTGACGATTGCATTTCATGTCGTTTACATTAACGGACGGATAAATACTTATTTATAGAATGACTCATTTGAGATAATTACGCGTAGAATATTTAAACGAAGGGGAACATTTAATAATTCATAATGTTACTGAACAATGACGCAAAAATCTCAGTTTAGAGGGTTGCTGTTGTTTTGTGTTCCATTCATATTTAATATCTGGAAATGACATCAGCCAGTTTTGCTATTTGATTCATTATTAATATATAAGATCCTTTTATCCTCTTTGTTGATTTGGTTTTCCTTTAGGTAGACAGTTATTGTAGTGTGAGTTATTTGCGGGGTGGGGAGTATAGATGTTTTGTGTATTTCTTTTTAAAAGAACGACAAACTGTCATCTGATAATAGAATTGTGAATGTTTAATAAATAAGAATTGATAAAAATTCCATTTAACATTTTTATTGTTAATTTGAGATTGTGGTGAGTTTAAAAAAAAATATGTAAAGAATCAAAGCAGGACCGCTTTTTTCATACAATATTTGGAGTATGGGCGCAAGATAACGCAGCGTCTTATAGAAAATGTTTATTTCTAACAAATTTCGGTCATTCTCAAAATTTGATTACGTTAATAAATATGTTTTTTTTTCAAAGGAGGAACGTAGAGTTCAGGACGCTACAACAACAAATCAAAGATAAAATAGAGCAAAAGTTAGCATCTGATCTCCGAATAATTTAATAAATATTTCATTTGCTTTAAAATTTATTTAAAACAAAATATTATTTTACAGACTTAATTTATTGTTCCCTCCCACAAAATTCGCCTTAATCTCTGTATGCATCCTTTATAATACATATTTATACCCATCAATTTATATATACACAAATTGCTATAAGCCCTTGAGCTATTATTTGTATTATATGTTTGGTTTATCTTCTCAATGCCTTCAAATAATTGTTCAACCCTCCATCGCATATAAAATTTATATTACTTAACATACCTCCGCAAAAATATACCTTACCCGAATTTATACCCAGTTTTCAGTGTTGTTATTCATCCCTCCATGAAGAAAAAAAAAATATACTTCTGGTCCTGACGTTGAAGCTTATTATAGCCCATTTGAGCAGAAACCCCTTTGATTTTCCTCATATTATTCTAATGTTTATATTCAAAAACGTCTCCTCTCTATGCTGAAAATATACTCGATGAACGAGGGGGGTTGATTTAATTTTAAACAAACAGACACCACGCATGTTTAAATACAAATGGTTTTTGGGTGAATCATCAACATAATAATAGTGATGAGGGGGTTGGTTGAATGTTTAGCAATGATTTTAATTAGTTTTTGAATCTGTTTTGTTTTTTTTTTTTCTCTATTATTGAATGTTTTGTTTTATGGCTTGGTTTTACGTGGAATTTGTAATAAAATTACATTCGTACGAATTTTTCAGTTAGGTGGTTGTTTTCTTTGCTACTTTAATGGATTGATTAAATTCGTTGTAAACAAGTTGTATAGAGAGGTAGTAGAAACGTTTTAATGGTTAGTTTTATTTTTGTCTATTTGTCTATTCCCCCCCCCCCTTTTTTTTTGTTATGTCATCAAAATTGATTCAACCAACAGCCAACTATACTTGTAGTATTATAAACTATCAATTGATTGTAAATTAGTTGTACAGAGGTTGTATAAACGTTTCTATGGTTAATTTTTGGTCTATATTTCACTATTTGTTTGTTATCGTGTCATCAAAAATGATTCAACACCCTACTGTATATACATGTACTACTGACAAAACAGAAATTTACCCTTATTTTGTACGATTAACTAAATATATTATGTGCATGTCATGCCTAATTTACTTTAAAACAGTCGATCAGACAAAACAGGTGAACTATACTATACTTAATAATAGTATATACATACACATACACATATGTATATATATTTATTTTTTTTTAAATAAAAATCGCAGTTTTAGAAAGCTGACGTATTTATAGTTATAACGTTAATGTTATATTTTATTTGTTACTTACTATACCTAACCAATATACTTAATAGTTAATACATTACTTTCGCATCGAATATAAATATAAATCGAATATAAAATGTACTATACGACGTACATATCGTGCAACATTATTATAATAAGAGAGATAGTCTAATGATCCCACCATAGACCGCATGGATTGTAAAATATATGCAAATTAGAGATGTTTCGAATTCTTTTATTTATTTAATAGGTTGAATTTGAAATGTATTTGTTGTAATGTACACCTATAAGTATGCATATATGTATATGTAAACATAATTCGAGGTGAATTAATTGAATGCAAAATAAACATGAACATTGGGCAATGTTATTTTAAGTATTTGGTAATTTAACGCACTTGTTTTTTTTGAGTGTGCATTCCAACCTAATTACGAAAAAAAAAAAAAAATATTTTTTGTATCTGTTCAGTAAACGAATGGCAACACTAAACCAAAACCTACTTTTGTCGTACTTTTGATGACAAAACACAAACAATTTTGCAGACTTGTTTGTACAACCGGTTATTTTATAATTTTTTTTTTTTTTTTTTTTTATGACAGAATAGTCTGTTAGATTACTGGAACAAAATGTTACTTGTTCTCGCTATATATTGAGTTTTTGTTATGGAATTGCAAAGGAAGATTGAGATTTATACTTTGTCTTCTAGGTGCGTATAGGTAATAGAACTAATATAATACAAGTAGATAAATAGATAAATTATAGGTAATCTACGATAATCAAGCTAGATCTAAATGGTTCATTGACATTTATCGCTGCTTTGCCTTTTGGCCGTATAAAAAGAAAAGTCTAACCTAATAATAGTATATATCTTAAAGGATTTTTTAAAAAAAAAAAAAATTAGAAATCAGAACAAAAAAATATTCATGGAAAAAATTAAGAATTCCGAGCGAATCAAGCAAAAATTTCATTAATTCTTTTTATAAAATCAAAAAATAGTTCTGCCTATGCTTTTTCTATTTAATGATCATAATGAAAATATGAGAGCGATCTCTGGGACTAGGTAGTTAATATAAATTGTTCTTTTTCTTTATATTGAAAACTGAGAATTAACGGAAAAGCTCTTTTTAATGCGACAGCACATATCATCACACTTTAATTGGTGACCTTATAAACTAGATATGTACACTGCAAGATAAAAAAAATATAGAATTAACCAGTAGCAACCGGAAAACAGTTATAAATATCATATAAAGACAAAGGAAGAATTTACAAAAAAAAAAAAATACCGAATGCAGACACTAGCTCTACCATAGATGGTCATATTGTTCACCTCCTTTAGGCTATGGAAATTTAATTAAAACTTGATTTATGCGGAACTTCATAAAAACATATAAAAATATTTTACGATTTTATAAAGTCGCAAAAATATTCAAGGTTAAACGTTATTGACTATAGCATACACGGGTCTTATTATACTCAGATAAACTAAAATGTCTTTTTATTTCAAACATAGATCATCAGTTTATGATCACTACATAATTTTGATTGCAAATATTTATTTTTCCTATTATGACATAACACAGACTTGGCGCACTTAAAAATACGCTCAAATCAAATATGACTCCATATGTGTTTACTGTTTTTTTTTTTTTTTAACTTTAAACTAAAAGTAATAATTCTTACTATTTATGTATTGTTATGATTTTAAAGAGTTTCTCTTAACTTCACATTGAAAAGATTTTGGTTTGTTTTATGTTTTGATGTTTTGACGATGCAATTAATTGTTTCGGATGAAAAAGAGCATAAGGTAAACAATTTTAATTTTTATACCTATGTGGGCGGGCATTTTAATAGTTTTTTTTTTTTTCTTGATTCTTGTAGTAAACTTTAAGACTATACGTTATTATGTATGTTTGTATATTTTATATATTCATATACGCATGTATTAGTTATGTATACATAGATCGGCATTAATATATTAATAAACAGAGCGTGTAAGTAATAATGTATTAGATCTAATCTGGGAAACAAGGAAACGATAAAGTTTATAAACGCGTCCGCTGACTCATTATGTCGTCGTTCATCGATTCGAGTTATTTTTAATTGAATTTATTAAAAGATATTTGAAAATGAACGAATTTTCCAATTTAACTGTGATATATGGTAAAATGGTATTCGGGAAGTTTTTAATACTCAATCATGTTAAAAATGTGAGTAACATAGATGCTGATTATTTGTTTAATTTATAGAATCAATTAATTTGAATTTTATTGGATGTTTATAGTATAAATGAAGAGAATTTATTTCGTCAAGTTAAAAAAGGATGAATTGTTTTTCGATCAAATTCGAGTCTGTATTCTAACTTCGAAATTTTGTTTCATATCAATAGAATTTAGAGTATTTTATATATTTCTTCACTCAATATTCTACATATTTTGTATATAAATTGTGTTCGACTTTTAAAACTTGAAGAGTTGGAGTCAAAACTTTACTGCTACACACTCCTAACTATAATATTGTTAACAGTCAAATTTTGCTATATATGTAGTTCGGAGCTCAAGACAGAATCTGATGATTTTTTAGTACTATGGTTCGAAACTTGTTGTATTATTTTTTTAATACAATAAAATTGCCAGATTTATCCGCACTTCATTGGAGCACTATAACTGGCATTAAATTTATCGAAAATTTTTGGTTCGAATTCAAAAATGGAAAATTTCCGAAAAAAATATTATTGAAATGAAATTTTAGTTATTGTTTGATCTGCGACTGTATAGTTCGGATTGCTCCTTACACAGTAGATCCCCCCTCGGTGTAATCGAAACAATATTATGTAGATGATATTAATATTTTTTTTTTGTGAAATTATTTTTAACTAAACTAATTTTAGAGAATTTTGGAAAACTGACTATTAAACAAAAAAAAGTGTCAGTTGTCTTTTGTGTGTTGTTCTTTGAGATTTTTTTTTTTTTAAATATTCAATTCTACAATAAACTGACAGGCATTATAAGTTTAACGAAAATGTGACTGCCAAACAACATTGCCAATTAACATTACAGCTATCTAATACCTACATGCTATGTATAGTTACATATTCAACATATACAATACATACTTACATAGAAAATACCAACATACATACTTATATGTATGAACAACTCTCGACAATAGGTCTTTGGAAAAGCCAATAACCAGTCTTAAGTTTATTTTTTAAGTTTTTTTTTTTTTTATTTTTTTTATTATGCTCGTTTCGTTCTGTATTAAATGACCTTTGGCTGAAATGACGTCATCCCAAAGGCCGAATACAAAACTTGTATTGTATGTATGTTTGGAAAATGGTGAATAGAGAGCGAATTGGAATTTTTATGATATGTTTGTTTTTATTTCGTTTGAATTCAAGTTGTTGAATGTATATTATAATAATGTAATGGAGGAATATAAAATGCAAAATAAGAGTCAACGACGTTATATTTCGAAGAATATTATTGAATCCGGTGGTCATAAGAATGGTTGAATGTGACGTTTATTTTGTTTGTCTACCATTGACAGAAAATTTAATTGGACGTCATGTTGGCTACATAGAACGTTCTGATATGTGCCTTTTCGGTATCAAAAAAAAAAAAAAAAAACCCAAAATTTATTAAAATCTCTCCACATTCAAAGTTATTCGCGTTGGATTATATAAATTTTTTTTAAAAGTAGTGTAGTCCTAATTACATATAATGATCGTGCAAAGTTTCTATATTTATAGATTTCATTCTAAGGACTCCTAATATTTTACTTTGCGCATATTTTATATCATTTGAATTATAACTATTTATAAAAATCTCAACTCACCGATAAAATCGTAGGTCTCTTGAAAGTATTGTTTTATATTTTGATGTGGTGTATCACTGGCGGGTATTTGTTTGTACTGCAGACCAGGTTGTGGTTTTGATATAGGTGACTGACATGTAACATTTAAGACATAATCGGCACCGACATTTGTTGGATCGACAGCATCGCTACCATTTCCCAATAGTAAATGTGGAAATAATGGTGAGGCGGGATATGATTCAATATCTGAAAGAAAGAAAAAGAAATATTTGTTAGATTTTTCAATTTTTTTCCTTTTTTTTTTATTTTTTTATTCTTGAAACAAATCTCCTGTAGCGATTTTATTAATTAATTTATTTTCAGCTGCTTAATAATATGAGTCATTTTATGTGACATCAGCCCCTTACTGTTATTTTTGTATTCCGACAGTCGTCCCGATACCATTATACAATTGCAATGGATAAAATCAATCGGAGGGTGGGTGTGAAACTGTATCAATGAAACACTCAATTACAGTTGTAATTTCATTGCTGAGAAAAATGGGCGCCACATAGCTTCCCTTCAATATTTTTCCCTCTTCTAAGTATATGTATATACGGATACGTTACATGTACATACCATCTATATGATGTATACTGATTGGTCGACCTCCCCCCACCCCCTTCTCCCGTTCCTTATTGTGTCCCTAACATGTTTTCATCTTCTGAATTTGGTGTTTTTGTTGTTTTTATATGGCCACTAAATCGCTTACCAGAGAATTCAATTAAACATCAAGCAATACAATAGTCGGAAAGATGTGCATTTTGACATCTTCAAAAGATAACAATTAATTTTTGTGTGTAAAATGATTAATGACTGGTTGTTGAGGAATTATACTTATGTAGGTTTGGCACTATGACGTGATCGGTATATTTTGTGGTAATATTATTTTGTTCTTTAGGCCAGAGTCTTTAGAATATGTGTGTATGTATGTATGTGAAACTAGTAGCATGACACATAGATTTATTTTCAAAGATAATTTCGTGAGTTGTTAATTAATTTTTGTTTTTTTTTGTTGTTTTGCATTGTTATTTGTTATAGTAGGTAGTATTTAAATTATAGTTTGTCAACCTCATGCTGGTTTTTTTTCTCTTTATACTTATAGGATTGTACAAAATTAGGAAATTTCTAAAAGTCATGTATTATTGTAGAAATAGTAGCGTGTTTTTATTTATTTGTTTTCGTAACAATTGTATACCGACAAATAATTACTTATACTGAATTTTGTTTTTCATTTTGCTTAGAAAAAAAAAACTTTTGGGTTAATCCAATCGAGTCAACAAATCTTTCTCAAGGAATTAACTATCGGTCATATAGCACAGTATGTATATTTGCTTATCTTTGAAGCTAATCGATAAGTGTTTTGAAAGATTCACGTTAACGTGATTTCTTCTAAATATGTAGACCTCTGGACGGGTAGTTCGATTTTTACTTAAAAAAAATTGTGAGTGGTTTTTAAAAAAAAACATGAAAAGGAAAAGCAAAATAAAAGTGCTAACCAAAATTGAGAAAATTTCATTTTAACTTGATTTATTATTTATAGATATTTTCAAAGAAGTAACTAAAAACGACTTATAATCAATTCAATTAAGATTTTATTACAATTACTAGAATATGTTAAAATTGTTTTATATTGTAATTTTGTGCAGATATTATTGAAAGCCAATCGAAAATAGATTTATTTTGATTACTGCACTATTATAATTATTACAACTATGTTTTGCATAAAATATTATTTTGAACTAATATAAAATTACATTGCAGCACAATCTAGTTATATAATATTTGATAATATAAAATGTAAACAGACGACGACGACCATAACAACAACAACAATATAATTAACTAAATATTAATATTTATTCTTATATATGACTCATATTCTATTAATTGAAGAAATTAATACATATGTAGTTTATACAATTACATAGTAAAAATGCATTTGCTCTGTATTTTGTTTAGTATACTTTAGTTGATATTATTTACTGTGCTCTACTAATGTTGTTAACCATAAATTAACAAGCTGTTTAAGAAGATTTATTTATGTCACATATGTAACTAATTGTTCAATATTTTAACTACATCAAATATTATAAATTACTATTTCCTTTAAAAAAAAAACGTTGAGGGTGAAGTAGATCTCCAGTACTGTAGGTATATGATATTATATATTAACAACTGCTTTTAATTTTGTTTTTAAATTTATTTATTATGATGAATGCTATTTAGAATTAATTTTAATTGTAAAATATAACCTAATAGTCTCGATTGAAAATATTTTAAGGAGGAAAGAGGTCATTTACTACAACTTCAAATTTAATGACAATAATAATTATGATATAATTACTATAATATATTTTCTATATTTTACTAGGTGTACCTAAAGGTTCAATATTTGGTCCATTTCTCTTTTATATTTAAATAGAGTGTTCATCGAAAGAACATCAATGACCTTTCAAATAATCTTCTTGAAGTTCAATAACAACTAAGGATTACGAATAACTGTCCAAAAATACCAAAACGTATTACAATATAATAAACATTAATATTAAAGAACCATACATAAGATCTATGATCTCTCATTCCCATCATACTTCCATCTTATATATGTTTGCCATGTTAAGAAACTCTCAACATCATCATTGAATATTAAAAGAAAACGATAGATGAAAAAAAGATATAATTACATCATCTCCTACATATCCATTGGGTACAATGTTCACATCAAAAAATTTTCACTAAAAATTATTTCTTCTGGTCGGATGAGTGGTCATTTCATTTTATTCACACATCATAGCCATGCCATATATACACCGAAATTGTTTTTTTTTTGTGAACCAACTTGTGTGTAGTTATATATGGCAACACCAATAAATAGCAACGCGACCAAATTAGAATCCCCGACGATATATGAGTATATCGCTTAAATATTCAGAGTTTGTATATAAGTTTTGTTTATTTTTTTATTTTCAATAGTCATATTAGCATTATGCGTAAGTCGTTAAGTCGTACCGTAGTGTCTAGTATCCGTGTGAGTAAAATGAAAATATATAAATTTCATAGCTGTAATGTCTGGTTGTGATATTTTGAATTAAAATAGTTTTGCCTTCGTATTTCCAGAGGCGGACGTTGGACACGCATGTGAATTTTTTTGGATTATTTCGAAATAAATTTATCGATTTCAGTCTGTAATTGAATGCGAGAAATGTGGCAAAATGTTACTTGGCATACCTACATATATACATATATGTATGTATACTATACGATTGACTATAAATATGATTATTGAGCGCATGCAAAGTTGTCAAGTAAAGTTTATGTCTGGTTGGTTTATTCATAATTAACGGCACCATCACGTGTAAGGTGGAAAAATATCTTTAATATAAAAATGTCCAAATTTAGACGATTAGTAATTTGATTTTTGTTTTTTTTTCAGTTGTCATTTCTAGATTACCAACTTCTCTGGAAACAATTTTTCCGTTATCCTCTCCAAAATCGTTTTCCTACAGATCAAGCATTCATTTGACCGACCAAATGGCTCAGTGGATTGAGTAGTTACCTTTAGAGCGGGAGGTCCCGGATTCAAGCCCCGACTGGTGTAAAGACATAAAACGTTTCTCTCTGGTATATTGATTTGAATCTGAGGCCGGGTAATTTGATTGCACATAAAAACAGTCTAATATTGGCATTATTTAAAAAAAAATAACATTGCTTAAAATGGCGGTGAAATAGCGAGCAAAAACAGTAAAGTAAAGGCCGTAGTGTAGGTGATTCTTAAAAAAATCACACTCCTATCAAAATCAAGCATTCATCAGATTACCTTTCTGATTTAATGTTAGTCTTCTGGTCAATACGATTAATTTGATCAATATTTAACAATTTTTAAAACATAATAATATCTGAAGTATGATAGTCTAGTCACTTAAAACAATTCCAGTACATATTTAATTTTCAAAATAATTACATCCATTTACAGATCAAAATTAAATACTCAAAAATGTGCGTAACCTCACCCTTTTTAAGATAAACCAGTAAAGAAGTAAAAATTGGCTACGCCGATTATAATATACCCGTATGAGTACTTGTTTATTATTTACAAC
>JANSTT010019211.1:0-11950 GCA_026745375.1 Platyura marginata | reverse complement strand
GTTTAAAACGAATAATAACTCTTCAACAATCAGGTTGTCGCACCACTATAGTAGATTTTATAGAGTGGCCGCTAGTCTCATCATAACAAAACCTTATAAAAATTAATAATTAAATTAGTTTCAGGACATTTTGTTCCATTTTACGCATTTTAAAAATACTTTAAATAATTAAGCATAGAGTGGTTTTTACTTCATTTAAAATTTTAGTACATTTTGGATTAAAATTTTTACTTTTATAATGTTCTTATGGTAATACTAATATTTGACGTTTACATTTGGAGGGAAAGGCGTAACACGAGCATAACCTTTATTTTTACCGTCAGTGTTCAGTCAGTATCAGTAAAAAAAATTCTCAAATAAATACTTAGTTACGCGAGGTGTTAACATTTTTGTTAATTAAATCATTATGTCTCAACCATCGGTATCATTATATTTTAATACACGAAAGCGCGCTGCAGCTGATGAAATAATAGCGTCAAATAATAAAATAAGACGCTCCGATTTGCCAAGTGAGGATGTGGCCAATGCAAAATCCATTTTGTTTGATGAACCTTCAACCATTATCAATGCTGATAAACTGAATTTAATAAATGGATCCAAAACTAATGCCAAAATTTTTGATACTAATTCTAAACAAGTTGGGAAACTATCCAGTATTTTGCGACCAAAACGTATTATTAAAAAAACTAAATGTACACCAAAAGCAAAACCAAAAGAATCCGGTCAAACGACGCTTGTTACATTTAAAATTGCTGGTAATATTTCACCAAAAAAGAAATTAATGTGTGCACTTGACCCGCTAGTGTTTGGCTCAAAGGAAAGTATAACCAATATTGATAGAGGCTTTAAAACGCCAACCAAAGAACAACAAATTGCTTGGGCAGAAACAGAAAAACGAAATACAATTCGGAAAAATTTGTCTTTGGATGAAATCAAAAATAAAATATCAAAAAGTTCACGCATATTGGATTTGAAGACTTCACTGAACAAATTGAAGACGTTGGAACAATCAAGACAAGTTATCATCAATTCCAAATCGGGAGAACTGAAGACGATAGAAAGCAATCAGAATTTGGAACAAACCACTGATACAACATTGGAATCTCCACGAAAATTGAAAGAATTCAAATCGATTGAATTGGAAGTACTTTCAAGGTACGTAATGTAAATTAAAGTAAAAGTCTAATTTTTTATAATTTTCCATTTTTCTATTTATGCAGCCCCCTAAAAGGCTTATCAACACCAGTGAAAGATTTGCCATCACACCAATCTTCCGGACAGAATGACTTAATGTCACCGAAGAAAACAATTACACCCAAGAAATTATTCAGTCCAACGAAATTAACGCACACAAATACAATTCCAGCATATCAACAGTTCCAGGATCTTGTTGAAACTGAAACTGATTCGCCAAGACTGCAGCTGCCATACAAATATCGCTCCTTGGCAGAAATATTCCAAAGCGTTGATACTGTATGTGCAATGCTATTTAATCGCAAAGAAGTAATCACCATGAAGAAACTAAAACCGGCCGTTCAACGTATGGTGCGAAAAAACTTTTCCGAATCGCATTTAGCTCAGATAAATTATCTATATCCAGATGCGTACAATTTTTATCAGAAAAGAATGCTCAATGCTGGTTCACACACCAAGTATGACTACTATCAATTGGTTATTACACCGAATGTTAAGGAAAAGTGTGAAACTAATGTCTCTAGCAGCAAGGATCTAGTTAAAGGTGGCGACGAATGTACCTTATCACCAAATATTATTGTTCAACGAAAGCAGAAATTCCAAAAAATATTGCTAGAAAAAGTCAAAGAAGAACATGATCTCTTCTTACGATCACTCGTTCCGCCAATGAACATATCAAAAGATAAAATTGTACGTTGGCATCCTGAATTCGATTTACAAAGTTGCAAAGACATTGATAGGGCTGTTCTTCCGCAGCCACCAAATGAGGATAAATTTTCCTCGGCAAAAGATGTTTTATCAACGGCAAGGAATCTATTTAATAGTTCCACACTTGGCAAACCAACAAAAGAGTCAACTGATACTAAGTTACTGGAGGAAAAACAAAATCCCGATCAAAACGATACTGCACAAGCGGATTTAACTGCAACACTATTAAAAGATGTCCCCAAATCACTGCTTGAACGTATTCGTGCAAAACAAGCGGCCAAAGCTTTGGAAATAATGACTCGTCGTCCATCCCAAGACAAGGAAGTTAATAAGTTAAATAAATTACCGGAGCTTGCTAGACATTTGCGTAATATTTTTGTTACCGAGAATAAGAGTGTTTTGCCATTGGAGACAGTTATAACGAAAATTGAAAATAGTTATCGCGAGAGACTACAGAGAGATGGTATAAAAGAGTTATTGCAGCTACTGGCCAAAGAAGTGTCCGGCAATTGGTTGACCTTTCTTCATATTCGAAAAACTGATTTTTTAAAAATCAATAAAAACCAAAATCTCAACGAAGTTTTTGATGAGTTAGAAAGTAAAACAAAACAGAAATTAAAATAGTTTGAGAATAGTTTGAGATATAAACGAAAAATTAAGTCAAATTTCGTATTTATTCATAATTTTCAATTAATTTGTTATTATAATTTTTTTTGCTTGCTTTAATTAAAAATTTGTATTAAAATTTATTTTCTATTTGGACTATAGAGAAATCTGTATGCGCAATATTCTAACTTAATAGAATTCTGAGATTTTAAAATTAAGCTTTACTTCGTAAGAGTAAATACAGATATAAATACTTGTGGAAGACTTGATCGACTATAAGTAATCCGTTTTTACGAATTAAAACGATAAAATGTAGTAAAAATATAGATGTGGATGCATAACAGAATCTGACTAGAAATGCATTTGGAATGATAAGCAATAAGCAATTATTACATTCGTCAAAATCCCCTTTTTTGTGCCCTATGGTCGTCTCGCTTTCAGCCGGGAAGGAAAATTTGAACATTCGACTCGAAAAATCGTATTTGTAATATACTGTTTTTTTACATCAAGTGTTTTCAACTTAAATTAAAAAGGGCCGCGTTTTTTTAAAAAAAATGGTGAATAGAAAAATATCAATATTTATTTTGAGCTGAATAAATCCGGATATGCACGAATCCCAAAAGTATCGAACGTCTGCATCACTAATTAGGAGTATGTTTTTCATTTAAATAATAATTGACTAACCGTACATTTACGAAAATTCGAAATCGAAAGAAAATCATTATCGTACAATTTATTGTTAGTGAACGGACCCTTTTTTTAGGTCTTCGACCTTATGTAATTTTTACTTCCCTCATTCGACACCGAAATGGGCGCAGCGCATTGTCGCCATACTCAAACAAATTATTGTATGTGAGAATTAAGCAGCCAATAATTTGTTAAGATTTTATTCATTTATTTAAGTCGAAACGAAGAGCATTTTGCTTTTTTGTTAAATTTATTTGTGTGGTTTTTAATATGAATACGAAGCAAGACATAAATAGGCGGGTGTTGGCAATCCAAGCGAAAAAGAAACGTCATAAGACTAACAAAAAAAAGGGTAAAGCTCAACAAAATTCATTAAGTAATT
Organism: Platyura marginata; assembly: GCA_026745375.1. Taxonomy (NCBI): domain Eukaryota; kingdom Metazoa; phylum Arthropoda; class Insecta; order Diptera; family Keroplatidae; genus Platyura; species Platyura marginata. Next base: position 8,373 of record JANSTT010019211.1, on the reverse strand, counting down.
CTATTGCGACGGCTGCCGATAATATTAATGAAAATGAAACAATCGTAAATCAAGAAAATATGAATACGCCCGTATTAAATATTGATCATGATGGCATCGGGCGAGAGGTAAAAAGTCTCGATCCTTCTAACAGTTCTTCCAATGAAACGATTGGCGATCGTGATGAGGCATACACAAGCGAAGACGAAGAACAGGAAAGTCGCGAAGATTACTGCAAGGGTGGTTATCATCCAGTTAAAATTGGTGATCTATTTCTAAATCGTTATCATGTCACACGTAAATTAGGTTGGGGCCACTTTTCAACGGTATGGTTATGTTGGGATTTGGAAGACAAAAGGTATGTGGCATTGAAAATTGTTAAGTCTGCCCCACATTTTACAGAAACGGCAAAAGATGAAATAAAAATATTAAAAGCTGTACGAGACAGTGATCCATCAAATCCAAAACGTAATAAAACGGTTCAGCTGCTTAATGATTTTAAAATAAGTGGCGTCAATGGAAATCACATTTGCATGGTGTTTGAAGTGTTGGGACACAATCTATTGAAATTAATTCTCAAATCGAATTATCGCGGTATACCCTTGTCCAATGTTCGATCTATAACAAGGCAAGTGCTGGAAGGGTTAGACTATCTGCATACGGAATGTAAAATTATACATACCGATATAAAGCCAGAAAATGTGCTTATTTGCGTTGATGAATCTTATATAAGAAAATTGGCATGCGAAGCCACTGAATTACATTCAATGGGTTTTAAGTTACCATACTCTCTAATCAGTACGGCACCAAAAGAATTTCAAGAACAGCCAATCAGTGGCAAATTGAGCAAAAATAGAAAGAAAAAATTGAAGAAAAAAGCCAAACGTCACTCTGAATTGATTAAAAAACAGCTCGAACATATTCAACAATTAGAATCTGTATATGAGAAACCAGAACAAATTGAGGAGCCCTTGAAGAATGGTGACATTGATGGTGAAGTTGATATTGGCAATGACAATACATCAAAAGAAACATCTAGCAACAAGAGTTCCGAAGAGAATGCATCCGAATTGTCCGCTCTAAATGGTTTGGAAAAGCCCAACGTTGAGGTAAGTTCTATTAAGCCTTTAATTATGAATTTTTAATTATTTCTTAGTGTTGCACAATAAGACAATTGTGATCCGATAAGTGCTACAAATATTCTTTGTGATTCTTATTAGAGCGAACAATTTGTAATTTAGCATGATTGGTTAACGAGTTTGTATTTGACTGATAGCATTTTCTAATTCTCTGATCTGATCTGATATGTAACTTCATTTAAAAATGATTGCGAACTCTTGACATTGCTCTCATCTCTAATGTAATGAAATCTTCATTTACAATTCAGCGAATTTCATTCCATTACTTTTAACTGTACATTGCCGGGGTTTCCTCCATTTACCAAGTTGTAAAAAATCAAAGATTTACTAGAAATTTGTGCAGAATCTTTTGCATATGCCTTAAATAAGTAGGAGGTTTATGTATGAATTCCACATAAAACGAAGGGTAGGACCGCAGAATGGTTTATAGTGAAGAAGCCGATTGGGTTCGTTTATATGACCATATATGGTCATTGTAGTTATTTTGGACAGATGAAGGGTGTCGCTGTTTTGTTGTTGTTGCAAATCACAACAATATAGGACTAGGTTGTTAAGTTTATAATGTTTAGTTTTATCAGACCTTTAATGCTAGAACTATTGCAATTTCACTATTTTTGCTCTTTATAAAATACTAGGGTGGTTTTAGTGTGCTCAAAATTAAACCAGAATTTATTCCAAAAATACTTGACGGGATCTATTAATGATGAACTGGCTGAAGTTTTTTTTACAAAACTGGAAGTAAACACGTTCGCTACCAGCCGTCAGTTCGTCATATATGTGTGCCGGCTCTGTTTGCGCAATTTATGATTACATTTTGAGACGTGTTGTGTTCTAAACACACTTGTTAGGTTCTACAAGAGTCAAGTGTCACATATGTGTGTCAGTTTCTAAGAATGGTAATTTTGCTTATTTAAAATGCCCTACATGTACATTAGAAACATATGTATATTCCATTAGGTGTCATATTACCACCAAAAAAAAAATCCTGGTCTGTGGCGAACGTTTTTTCCCCAAGGGCCTAGTAGCGAACGTGTTAATCATTTTTATTATGATTATCTACTATTTCCGATGGGAACATGGCGTTATTTTTATTTGTTGTAAGTAGTGTACCTTAGTACACATTCATTGACCATTATACGGATATTTATCAATTTCTTATATTCTATCTTCCAATCAGATAATATTCATTACCATGTGGAAATGTATCTGTTTTTTTTATATCTTTTCTGATTTGTCGTTTTTTTTTTCACAGATGAAATCTTAATCGACCAATAGTAATCATTTTCTCTAGCGATAAATCTGTACCTACTTAATTTATTAAAAAAAAAAAATTCACATACCTACCTCAAAACTGAAATAGTATATTTATTTATATTATGGAAGTGTAGGTGGGAACAAAAAATCAATAAATTTTCACGATAATTTACACATGTTTAATCTTATTTTTTCACATACATTAGCACGGCATTTTAATAATAAAAAAAAAACCGAATAAACGATTATTGTTCATTTCCTAAGTATTCATTCTTCTATCTTTGAGGGTAATAAAAAGGAAAATCAATAAATTTAGTTGAAAAATATTTCTGCTTCAGAATGAGTTAAAAGAGTTAATAATGAGGGTCATCTACTGAAATATTTGGTAGACTTCCCTTTCGATAGAGATTATAATTTTAGGTTGTGTTTGAAAGACGACTTTCCCTTATAATTTTGATTTTTTGATCCACATCCAAAATCTTCATATTTACGATTCCACTTAGCTCTTTGTTTCTAATTTTCTGACTACCTCACAGCATAGAACAAATAGTATACTATTTGTTCTGTGCTTACAGTTATGATACGTCGTAAGCATCTATTTTCTAAGTGCTGGTGTTTTGGTGTTATCGGTTCTTGTTACTTTCTTAGGCCTCAATTTTAAGTTTCTGGACTGTTTCTATAATTTCGCCATCTGGTACTATTCCATAAATTTTCATTTATACAAAAATCAAATAAATCGATTTTTTTCTACAATTTTAAGGAAGATAAAGAGGAAAATGAAACTAACGATAGCAGCGATAAAGATAATGAAAACAGCATTGCTCCCGAAGAACAATCACCGAAAATTAACAAAAAACCGGATACATATTGCAGTGATGACAATACCAGTACAGCTAATGACAAAACTGACGAAACCATAAAAACAGGATACAAACTAAATGTTGCGACTAAAGATCCAGCACTAGAGATTTGTGATATAGAAGTAAAAATTGCTGATTTGGGTAATGCATGTTGGGTGTATAAACATTTTACCGAAGATATTCAAACGCGTCAGTATCGTTCATTGGAAGTAATACTTGGTGCCGGTTATAATACATCGGCAGATATATGGAGTACAGCATGTATGGCTTTTGAACTTGCTACCGGTGATTATCTATTTGAGCCGCATTCAGGCGAAAATTATTGTCGCGATGAAGATCATATAGCTCATATTATAGAACTTCTTGGTGCAATTCCAAAGAAAATAATATCATCTGGAACGTTATCGCATTTAGTATTTAATAAAAAAGGTGAATTGCGACATATTACAGGATTAAAACCATGGGGATTGCAAGAGGTATTAGTCGAAAAATATGAATGGCCATTTGACGAAGCTGCCGCATTTGCTGATTTTCTTCGACCAATGCTTGAGTTCGATCCAATTAAACGGGCAACAGCAGCAGAGTGTTTAGAACATCCATGGCTATCGAAATAAGGAGTTTTAAGCGTGAACTTATATCTAGTAAAAATAAAAATTTTCAAAAAAAAAAAAATAAATAAAAAACAGAAGAAGACTTAGCTCAGATTTTCCCAATTAAATTACGATAATGAAACGCCTTTTAGTATATCCTCACCATTTTCCTTCAACCATCCCTAAGATATGCATCCAATAATTTGCAAAATTTGATTTTGACTATTTTTAATAAACAAAAATTATTTATTTTCTCGGTGTGTACATTTATTTAATTATTTTTTATCGTATCATGTGGCAAAAAAATAAAAACTGCAATTAATTATTATTAATTAAATGTTTTGTTGTAAATTAACATACATAAATAAACGTTTAAGTAAATGTCTTTTTGTTTCTTTTTTATGAAAATAATTGTGGAAATAATTATAATCCTTTTCTAGTTAATAAAAAATAGAATAGTTATAAATTATTTTTCTATAGAGTGGTTAAAATATTTTTGAATCTGAATAATTTCCTATTTTTTTTGGAAAATAATTCTGACAAACTGTTTGCTGGGACGCGAACAAGTTGTCAGACAGACGGCAGACATCTTCAATAAAAATATAAATTTTAAGTGTACAATGCAGAAAGAATGATTTTGTGCGAAAGGTGTACGTGCTAATTAATAATTATTCGTTGTTTTCTGTTTGACCTGTAAACTAAATGTGTTAAGTTATGTGTTTTAAATGATACATGATCGACTAAAATGTATATTCTGAAGTAGCCGTAGGTAAATTAAACAAAGAATTTTCTATATATTTATTTGTTTTTTTTCCTTATGATAACACTACTAAATAATTCATATTATTGACGATATTGAATAATAATTAGGAAGGAGTATTTTGATGTTTTATACATGCGAATCAGTTCACATTAATTTTGTTTGCAATATAATAAAAAAAACAACAAAAAGGGTGGTAGGCCCTCCAATATGACGATTGTACACGAATCGGACAAGTCACCCTACGTCGTACAACTATTTTTGTGGTGCTTATTGCAAAAGTTTAAACAAAAATAAAACATCAATCGGTATTGAAGATTGAATATCTTAAGTTACAAATTAATGCAATTCCTTTATATAATTACACAATCATTATACATAGAAGAGGTACAAATAAGTAGCGGTACACTTTTTGATAAACATCATTATCTATCATACGAGCTCTTATCAATAAGTCTATACGTACCGAGATAGCTCAAGCTAATTAAAGCCGTAACGTAGCTCGAGGTATGTTTGAATTGTCAACAAAAAGCAAATTGTCAATGTGTAGAGATAGTATAAAAAGTTGTATTATAGTTCTGGCTCTCCAAAACCCTAAATTGGTGAAAATGTATGCTCCCACAATGTGCGCATTATATATCAACTCTTTAGAGATCTACACTTTTTTTAATTTTCAGTATCTTCCTCTATTTCTGCCAAACATATTGTTTATATGATTCAGACATTCTCAAGAGGTCACCCAGAGGTGAGATTTTGTGATCACTATTTGCTTAAAACTGATAATTTTTCTGGGAATAAGAGATTTTCATAATTTTAAGATCAACATCAAACAAACCACTGATAGGAGATTATTTTAAAAAAATATATTTGTTACTATTATGTATATAAGTATTGATTTGTTTTTTAATTGGCGATCTTTTGACCCCACTCATAACAGTACGGACGGAATACTTCTTCTCTAACAATGAGAAAATTATGGTTCAAAATAGGCATATTCATATCATAGAACTTAAAGCTAACCAAGGTATAATCTTACCAGTACGACAATGACAGCGTGAGTTTTATTTTTGCCTATGTAATTATCCCTGAAATTCTTACTATAATCCGCATAACTCCGTTAACATTTTAAAAAAAGATAATCTTATTTATATTTTGTTTTCAATTTATTTTGCCTTATCAATTTTTTTCGAGAAAATCATCTAAAATGGATATTCTGCAGTTTTCAATTGCATTGATGATTTTTTTGATCATTTCTTTAAAAATCAAAAAAATTGTATAAAACAAAAAAGATTGGAAATAAAATTTTACTTAAAATGAGATTATCATAGTTTAAAAAATTTCAAGTTATACAGATTACAGTAAGAATTTCAGAGGTACATTACACAGACAAAAATAAAATCAACGCTACTGCAAAGGGATATGAATTTTATTCATAACTACGTCAATGAATCCTGTGGATATAGCTAGATTATAAGTCTAAATTTTCAAAACAATTTATAAAAAATAAAATTATCGTTTATAAAGGTCATTACATCAAAATTACTAAACAAATGTTAGGTAAAAAGTACAAAAAAAAGTTTTATAAAATAATTTTACAAATTTCTAATCATATAACTTAGTCACCAACACATTACTTAGTTTTAATACAATTTAAAATTTTCTTTCAGATTTTATATTATCGCCTTATAAAAATAAAATCAAAATGGTAAGTAGATACATACATATATGTGATTAATTATTTGTTTTTTCTTAAATTTATTAATAATCATAATAATTTCTTTAGTAATATTTCGATTATAGAAAAATTAAAGTTATTTCACTTATTAGTTCATATTATTCTAATGTTGAACTATCATTTTGAATAGAATATTTAAAAAGTTAATCAATAAATAATTCCCTTTCTAACAATGGAAAAAATATACGCATTTCGCGAATTAATATACATACATATGTACTTACAATCATATGCAAACCTTATTGACTGTTCAATTATTCATATTTGTTTTCCATATACATAGCTCAGGTACATCTATTTTATAAAACACACGTGTACATTACATAAAATATGTGTCAGTTCAGCCAATTGTAGCATGACTGATCTACATATGGATGAATACAAACAAATGTACATGCATATCATATATGGTTTATATTTATTTTATACTTATGGAAAATATTTAAAATGAGATTGTACCTATAGAAATTATTACTTATATTCTTAATGTTTCTGTTTTTCCATTACAACTTATTTTTATTTTAAATTAATTCACTTTTGAATAATGTTTTAAATTGTAAAATCTATTTGCATTGCATTACAATAATAATATAATTTGTTTTTTGAACAAGGAAGTACTTCTTAATACAGATTATTTAGGTTAGGTTTATTTTATTCATACCTAAAGCATAGGCTTAGGACATTAGTTAACCGTTCGTTTATCATTTATTGGGCATTTCGACTTATTTACCAATCACCCATGTTATATGTACAACGTCGGCTTTCCTTCCATGGAGAACAACTTCTTCGATGGAGTTGGAAAACCTGACTGATACATCTTCCTTTCCCCAATAAAGATAGGAGGAATTATTTAATAAAAAAAAAAAAATGGTAAACGCTCACATATAAAATTATGGCATCCTTGATGACGTCGCATTTTCGAATTCCTCAATTCCTCTTAGAACAGCGCCATATCTGTGTACTTTTATTCAGATGTTTATTTTAATCGGCATTAAATGGAAATCCTGTTGAAATTGGTTTTATTACCAAAAATTACTATCATTTGAACGGAGACATTGTAGGTATGTATTTGATTATCCGATTTGATTTGGCAATAAATCTCATGTAGACCGAACAATTGACCCAAAATTAGATTTATCGTTTACGTGTACAATAAAACAATATTGATAACTTACGATATCGTTACCGAGATAATATAAATACGGATGTAAAAAAATTATTCTTTAAAAATTACATTTATTTATTGCAATTTTAATTTTTTTTTATCTTGAAGCTTTTATTGATATTAGTTTTAAAGGAAAGGTTCTTGACATCAATAAAACTTGAGTAATGAATGAACAACAAACCTAAATATTTTTATGAACTTTATTTAGAAGAGAAATATAATACTCCAGATATAAATGGCCATTGATATTGCAACTCATTGAAGAAGCTATGCGATAACATCCATTTTAAATATACAAGAGCTTCTATCCGCGTCTACAATCATTTTCTATTTCCAACATATTCTGCTCAATGCCTTTCTTCCTAAACTTATCCAATCTTGAAACGACTTCGTCCTTATTTTAGGAGAATCTTTCATTTATGTTGATTTTTAACATTTGTGTAGTTTCATTGATGTTTGAAAGCAATATTTTTGGCATAAAAAAAAATCGTGTAGTACTTGGCTTTCTAAATTGTGCATTCGTATTATGAAACTGAGAGTATACGTTGAATTTAAATATTCCAGAGCTTTGAATTCCATATAAAATGAGAACAATGTGTTATTGATGCCTTCTGTATACGATTCCCAGCTTATTATTTATTTATTATTTCTATTTTGTATTTATCATTAAAAACAAAAATTAATTAAATGCAAATTATTAAACAATTAAAAGAGTAAACTTTAATGAATATTTCAATGGTATGTGAATAAAGAATATCTAAAAGTGTGTTGGTAATAAATAAATATACCTATTTTAGAATTGTTTAATCATTTGTCTTATTCAAATCTAGACACATTACAACATCTCAACAACGTATAGATAAGATAATTTATATATCTCTGTATATATAC